>PQXH01000133.1:0-125791 GCA_004786125.1 Botrytis tulipae
GATGGGATGGGATGGGATGGGATGGGATGGGATGGGATGGGATGGGATGGGATGGATAATGGATCATTGGGGCGGAGTGAGGATGTGGTTTCTGTCCGGGACGGCGTCGGAAACGGGAGTTGAGGTTTCCGTGATGTGTACGTGTATGTGTATTCGTAATGGTGGATGGGGATGGGGATGGGGATGGAGATGGAGAGGGAGGATTTGTAGGGACTCTTTATCAGCGTGTTGTGTACGTGTGTATGTAAATCTTCACTGTGTGTGTGTGTGTGTGTGTATACTGTGTATTGTGTACCCAGATATCTTACTATAAAAATTGATGCGGATATTTGTTGTTGTTTTTGTTGTTGTGTGTAATTGGATAAGAGGGTGCTCGTGATCTTGATGGTTATTTAAATGGGATGAATGGGATGAATATAAACTACCTACCTACCTACCTGTCTGTAGGGAGGTATGGAATTGGAATTGGATTGGCATCTAAATTTTGGTAGTATATGATGGGATGTGATGTGATGTGATGTGATGTGATGGGATGGGATGGGATAGACAAATGTGATTACTCGAGTACATATCGATGGCATATGAGGGGGGGACTTTACAAAACTCATTCCAAATCGATGGATATGAGAAAGACCTCGGGAGGGGTTATTGATATCTAATATCTATTCCTAAGTTCCGATGTATTTTGATAGGCATTTTCTCTCTGCTGAGATCCCGAGATAGTGATAGAGGTAGAGATCAATACTAAAAGAATGAATATCTATCTGGAATCTCGAATCTCAAATCTCAAATCTGGAATCTAGAATGCTCTGTGTGTAGTTTGGGAGAAGATCGAAAGGCTAGATTAGATTGATTACCTACCTTACCTACCTTACCTTACCTATCTATAGCTAGTCATACATTCTTCTTTTTCTTTTCTTTTCTTTTCTTTTTTTGCGCAAATGCAAATACAACTTCCTTCTGGCTCAAGAGGCAACTTTTTCAAGTTTTCTTGGGACGAGAGACTGCGATGGTGTCATCGTTTTTGGATTGGGTACCGACCGGTATTCATCATCATCATCATCATCATTGAGTAAGTACCTACCTAGGTACCTATCCTATTATTAGTAAACAATGAACAATGAACAATGAACAATGAATACACCTAATGACCGGAGGCTTTTTTCTTTTTCTTCAAAAACTATAGAACGGGGTTTGGAGTTCTAGATGGATGTGATGTTTAGACTTTAGGGACGGATAACTTTAGGGACGGATACTTAATTACTTAGTGTTTGGTAAGACATTGAGAGTATTCATCTGGATTATTATTGTTTTTATTATTTATTATTTATTATTTTCATCTTTATTTTTATTATGATAGTTATTCATTGAGATATCGGAAGATCAGACCATCAAAACGGCGCATCTAGCTTTGAATCATTCTAGGTATTCGATTCATGCTCAAGACCCGACTGGACCGGAGTCTTTCTTTCATCTTTCATCTTTCATCTTTCGGAATCGTCTAGTATTCATCAAGTATAATATTAGGTAGACTACCTATGGTAGAAGACATTATAGATTTAGCCAGCTCTCCTCTCCTCTCTTCTCCGCAATTCGCATTCCGCATTCCTCGTCTCGCATTCGGATCATCAGGAACAATGCAATATAATACAATATAATGCAATATAATACAATCTAAGATAATATCACATGATAGATAAACAGACCGGCACTATACTATACTAGACTATACGGTATATACGATAGCCACGGTACTACGCGGAACATCTACCCCAACCTGCGAATCCGGAGTCGTGTGCGCTCTTCCCGCGGATAATCAATTCCTCGAATTGACAAGATTTTCTTGCGTCGGAGAGGGCCAAGTACGAGTACGAGGTTTCGGTTCGATGGGGATGAGAGGACTCGCTTGGTAGGTAAGATTGTTTGGGTAATTGGATTGGGGTGGATGGGGAGGCAATGGGAATCATGGGATCTGTTGAATGGAGATGAGATGAGATGAGATGGACATAGATGGATGGATGGGAGTGAATTGAGAGGGGGCGATTGGCGATGGGTGATGGTTTTTGATGGTTTTTACTTTTGCATGTCTGGAATTGTATGTGAGGGGTTGGGAGATGGAGATGGAGATGGAGATGGAGATGGAGATGGAGATGGAGATGGAGATGAAGATGCATTTTAGATGTAGTTCTAGAGAGTAGGTATAGGTATCTAAATAGGAAGAGATAATTATTTTGTTTAATTATTTATTCATTCATTGGTTTGTATTTCATGGAAATGTACATTGTAAGTTTAGAACGCCTCGAACATCATCACATCGTCACATGATCCGGATAACCATATTAGGTATATTCCATTCGAGCTACTCGATACCTACTAGGAAGTACACACTGGACGCAAAACTCACATCACAACTTATTCGAGAAGAACAAAAAAACACGTTGAGGGAACATCGCGATATGCGCACGCAAGCAAAAATGGTAATCGGTCAAGCTTAACTTGAACAAATCACATCTGCTGCTGTACTTGGTGCATGATCGATGGATAGGTAGATGGAATCAGATAAATTGCAGAGTCCATGTGTTGGCCAACACGTGCATGCGCATTACATTGTAGTACTTACTGTATGTAATGTACTGTAATCCAGACAACTAATATTCATCTCCAAGTACCGGTGAACGGGAGACGGGAGGAAATTTTGTTAGTGAACAGTAGGTTCAAACACACCGTCTATTCAACGTGCCTATATCGTCTGAATATCGCCTATATGTTCGCTTTCATGTGGGTAGATGGAGTGAGTGGGTGTACGGTATGTACATACATACATATGTGCATCTGGGTGGGCAAAAGACGATGTTCGGTCGATACGGTGAGAGGGGCATGGAGTTGGAGGGGTGGGTTGGTTGGCATACGCGGAAAGTGCGTGCATGAAGTTTACAGGTGTGTAGGTGGGGTGGGGTAAAGCTTTATTGGAGGGTCGTGATGGATGGGCATGCGCCTGTGTGGCTTGTAGTCGGTGAGGAATGGGGGGTTGCAATCATGCTTTTATTGGCTTGGGGGCATACGGTACACACACTCATACGAAGTACTCATATACACACCGCACAGTGAGGAGGGGTGGATGGTGGTTGGGGACCTGAGAAGTTGGTGATGGAGGAGCGAGTGGGTATTTGCAATTGAATTGGGACATCTTTCATGTGTCTGTGACTCTGCGGGGGGTGAATGCAAAAGCAGGAGGGTAAAAGCTTTGGTCGTGTGTTGTTGTTGTTTGAAGATGATGTGGTGGTGATCTACATTTTGCGGTGCGTGCTCACTGCTGATACCTACCTGCCTTCGTCCAAGTATCAGAAGTTGGCTGGTGTGAATATATTTTAATATATTTAATAAATTAGGGAAGTGATTTGCTTGTTTGCTTTTGTGGAGAGCGCACTGGACTCGGCATGGCTTAGCTGTTGGTTATGTGGATAATGTAATAATATCATGTATCATGTGATGATCATTCATTGAAATAATGATCCCCCACTCAGACAACCGGACTACGCACATCAAAATCTCCCATGTCTCACACAAATAAAATGAATCCCATCGGGAATTAAGGAAGTCTTCCTCCCGATCGGATACCGGGAAAAGGAAATCTATTTTCCGATCACATGCTCACTCTCTATATTTCCCTCTCTCGCTCCCCACCTCCCGATTTCGACCGGTAGTACATCCATCCATCTCCATCGTAAAAGCATCTCGCTGACAAGCGTACCTGACACACCAACCCACCTGCGCCCTAGTTCCATTGCATAATCTACTTATCTTACCGATTATGAAGATCCATCAATCCGCGCGCCGGAATTCCATAAGGCTGAACTCACCTCGGCGAGGAAATGTGTGAGATTCCGCTTACGGTATCCGGACATTTATCGTTTCTTTCGCAGGGGGATTCACAATTTCGAGCGTGCTGGTATCGTTATAGTGGGTGTGGAAAGCGACGGCACGATAAGTTCCGATGGGATAGAGATGGAATACTCATGTGAATGATACTGTTATCCGGCATCGTCGGGAGCTTATAATGGGACAAGTGGTTCTTCATATAAGCTCTTCGGAAACGAAAGAACGAAGGTAAGTATACATATCTCGGAATTGAGGTCTCTTCCATTGTCCGCTCTATCCGAAAAAGAGTCTAGACATTTCATGATCGCAATACACCCGAATAAGCTAGCGCTATCTGACCCACGAGTTCGAGAATTATCCCCGCTCCCACGCAATCCAGACGGTTGGCAAAGCGTCAGTCGAGATGTGGAGTCTCTGAACCAGCTCTATGGGTTGGTCGGTGGCTTATGTCAGACGAAAGAGTAAAGGCAGGCAGGCATATGATACCAAGAATTGGGGACCCAGGTATATGTCCTCGCGTCTCGCATCTCCGACAATTCGGTCGTGCCGAGTGAGTTGCAGTTGGGTCTTTCGATGTGGCTGTGGCTGTGTGTGTGTATAGCTTGAGTGAAGCTCATTTAGGATGGAACGTTCTTTCGATGCTTATGTTTGGTGGATGTTACGTTGTTTTGGAGATTACTTTGATGTGATACTAAGGCATGACGTTTGTTGCTGACTATGTGCCAAGGAAGTCCTTGATGGAGCTAGTGTGGAGATATATTCGGGGGATTTCGGCGGTAGTGTTATCGATATATGCATGCGTAAACTGTTCATTGTCTAGTGCTAGTGTCATGTAGGACAAACACCTGAGGTGCCAATACTCTAAAGAACGGAATCATCAAGAAAGTAGGACATCTTGCAAGTGTGCTCCCAACCGAAAAAGATACTTTGAGTAAAACCCACATCTTCTTCTATCAGATATCTCTCCACATCTTTCTTCATCACCACAGATCAATCCCGAAGATCCCGATCCCGTGATCCAGAACAGAATCCTATGTTGCATATCTTTCTCCACAGGGCTGAAATAGACTTCGTACCACGACTTCTAGTGGTCAAGCCACCAACGTTAAATAGCAAGGTCTAAAAATCTGTAGCTGTAAACTATCCTTCTTCAACAGGCTATAACGCTCCCCTGCGTATTCTGTCTCCGGGACAAGGTTCGAATCTCGGAGTTGCTGTAAGGTGAAGATTCATACCTATGGTATTCTATCAATATCAACATAGCTATATATATCGTACACCTAAAAGCCAAATAAACGTAAGTAAGGAACCTAAACGTCGCGAATATGGAGTAACTAAACCCTTATCTTAAACTTAAATCCCTTTGTATCAAATGATGTCATTACAACCCCCTCTTTCTTTTGTTGTATAGAATATAAAAGTTTTGTTGCACGTCTCAATCATTGTCATTGTTCGTGAAGTATTGTCGTTGTGGTTGCATTGTGGTTGATTGATTATTCTTGTCGTTACTCCTTATCGCTGTTGTTATAACTAGGTACCTAGGTATTGTCGCTCATTCTATCTAGCTATCATGTTGCGATTTTGGATAAAATTTGGGCATTTATATCCTTGGATTGTTATGCGAGCTAGTTGGAGAAGATTTCCTGAAAGGGAATTTGTAGAATTAGATATCTACTTAGGTACATATAGATGAGAAGTGGGAGATGGAAGATGCTATAAATATGTTGGAATGTATAAATGAGTGTGAATGAGTACACTACTACTATAGTGACTTGTCCTGGGCGTGTGTTTGTACTTTGTTCGGTGAGTTTAATGGGGTGATGAATATGAGTCAATTGTCTTTTGGCTATAGGAAAGGTCTTTTAGTGTATGTAGTGTTGGTGTGATGAAAGTTATGGGTGTGGATCTCTTGAGATTTGTTTTGGAGGTTGTTGGTTGTTGGTTGTTGGGGTTGTGAGGAGTCTGGATTATGAGGAGTTTGGAGTCGGGAGATATGAGTGCGAGGAGAGATGGATAGGGTGAATGGTGAATGGTGTATAGTGTATAAAGACAAAGAGTGAAAGATAAATAGATAATAAATAGTAAATATTAAATAGATAGTGAAAAGTGAAAAGTAGAGACTGGAGACTGGAGAGTATTGGAGGAGGGTTGATAGTAGAGGGGGAAGATCTTTTTGAATTTATAGTTTATATATATATATATATATATACTTTTGAAATGTGATTTTGAGAAGTTTTAAGTAGTAAATTGTAGGAATATTTTAGTAAGATCGTAAGTATTATATGCTATATGATATAGTAACGTATGTTACGATGAAGTAACTTATCATTGATACTAACATTATTATTAATATTGGAAAAGAAACTATCTGAACATATAATCAACACTACACGAAGCAATATCTGAAGAGTTATATGTGCCATGTGATATCAAGGAAACCGCTTACCTTTTGAATTCGTCTAACTGGCTTGTGCGCTTTTGATAGAAGTTATGATTAACGCAAGGAATTCTCCGCGAAGACGCTGAGAAGGGAAAAGGAGGGAGAAATCCTAACTTGTAACTGGAGTAGCTAGTGCTGGAATTGATCACTGGGTTGAGAATATTGATTATCTAATATTGTATACTCTGAATTTGAGTTATAACCGAAGTTTGGGGGGTTGAGTGTTGGGTTGGATTAGATGAGGTGAAAGGCATTGTATAGATAGCAGAGAGTAGATCAAAAAAAGGAATCTATGCTCAGTCATACTTTTCTAATAATCTTGGCGATTCGAATTGATTTTGTATAATTATGTATAGTTGATCTACCAAATGGATTCCAATATCTTAAACAGCTATCGCCATCCCTCAGCCTAGGCCCGAAGCAAGGAAACAGATACCAAGCCAGCTGATATCAATCCCGCTTTTCCCAGCTACCAATAGCGAGGTAGTGAGAAACATATACACGTCCAAAGAAATTATATATTAAGAAGATGTAGATAGTGATGACAAGACGAAAGACCGGGTATCCTTTAATCATCACATATCTCATCCATCGTCGACTCTTCAGAATTCTCCAGGCCATTGATCTTGATCTTGATTCTGATCCTGGTCGGTAATAACCGACATCCTCTTCGGTACTCTTTTCTTCTTCCTTTGCCTTTCCTTCTCCCTACCTCTCTCCCTCATATCTTCAATATCTTCCCCTACGAGGGGACTTTTCGTTCTCTCCTCTCCACTATCTTGCCTTGTTTCAATGTCTCGTGCGCTCGGAGAAAGAGAGGAAGCACCAATTCCACTGTTCTGCGTGCCATCGATAGCGGCTCTCGCGTAACTCATCGTTACGTCCGAACTCATACTCAGATCTCTGTCTCTGTCTACATTCCTTACCATCCTCCTATCTTGAGCCTTTTCCCGGTTATAAAAACTTGCACCCTCATTATTCTCCGTCATCCGCGCCAGATTTTGTGTTGGCGGTGAAAAAGTTCTCGGAGGACCAGAAACAGGAGTTTGTGTGGTAGACGAATGAGGATACGAATACGGTGAGGACGCTTCCTCGTGGAGCATTATTGGCATCGTATCTTCTGTTCTCGTATATGGATTTGAATGAGGCATCGAAGGGGAATAGTAAGCGTGATGAGCTGGGAGAGTGATCGTATCGTGTTTATGCAAACTTTCATCGTCGCTTGGGTATTTTGAGAGATTGAATGGCGGTGGCATGTTTGTATTATTATGTTTTCTAGGTGGTGGAGGTGCAGCTAGGGTGATGGTGTTGGATCGCGTTTGTGGGTTTCCGAATGCACCTTCGTTAGGCGCAGTGATATTGAAAGCACCATATCTCTCATCCAAAGGAGTATGCCGTTCGCGTTCACGTTTCAAGGAAATATAATTACGCCACAGCGTGAAAATTATGAAAAGGGTAATGAGGAGGAAAACACCAAGACCTACAGATACCCCAATGATTGTGTGCTTGGATAGACCTTTTCCGGATGCGGTGGTACTGGGAACGGTGGTATTGTAGCTTTTCCCAGGGGATGTTTCGGTGATGGCATATTGAGAGAAGACGGAGGCATTGAGACCAATGATAGTTCCGTCGGGGGGCTGTTGGTGACATCCTGCTTGGAGAGCTATCAGGACTAGGTTGATTAGTATTTGGTGGTCATAAAGCAAGAAACAGAACTCACAATTTGAGAGATAGGATTCTGTGTTGCCAGATTGAAGACAACTTTTACATGCGGAAGTGCCGCCACTCAAAATAGAATTGTAGTTTGCCGAGCAATATCCATAAGCTGTTTCATTTTTTGTGATGAAGTTTCCATCTTCAATTGCTAGTTGGAATGGGCCACAAGCTTTAGAGGTAGAGCACGGTGTCGCTATCGTATCTGTAGCATTGGCAAATCCATATAGACATGATGCCAAAGTATAACGAATATTATCTACCCGGCGTTAATACACAAGTGAATTTCAAAAAGTCATGACAAAACCAAACTTACACATAAAGCAGTGTTGATCATTTTGGCCGTTACCAGCTGCAGTACTCAACTGCAAGCAAGAGAGACATGATTTCAATTTTTGGCCAGCTGTAGTGGTTATGAAATGTTCATTTTGGCAGACAATTTCACTTCCATCAATACTATCCGAGCCCTGGCCATCACTACATAAAGACATGCATGGTGATTCCGGTGTAACCATTAACGCGAGCGCGATATTGTTGACAAGACTGAGTAGTCCAAATAATATTAGAAACATGGTTGGAAAGATGGTGACCGTAAGTGACGATTATGAAGCTCTCAAGTGAAGTGTTGAAACCATCAGTAGGATAATTCTCAATATCGAGCCTTACGTTAGACTTTCTGGTATTGTATAGCTTGCGTGTTTGTCGCACAAGTCAACCAGGCTCGGTAACATGAAGGTGTAATGTTTATCATGAAAGGCTCCGCTGATAAAGATATTTATGAAACGAACATATTGTAAAGACTGCAGCACCTCGAAAGATAGAGATATTATCAAAATGATCTGAAGAAGTCCTGTGGGCTAATCGAGCGCGAGAATAGCCGCTTTGTAAGAGAATCCGTGATTGTTCACAGAAATCAATCGAGATTCGAGCTTTCTGTGCTACCTCTCATCCATACGACTTGCCATATATGAGAGAGAAAGTATAAGGTACCGTGCCGTCGGTGCTCAACATATGCCCCAACTCTTCTATTTGGAGGATGAGGGGCAAACCTATATCTGTGGCGACCCAATAACGTAATTTGTTTATGTCCTGCAGGAGGTTTCTAACAGGGATAAATGGATGAACCATTAGCTTTGCACTCCCACACTCCATCACATGTGTAACAATAAACGGGAGTATTCATCATGTGTTTTGGAGATGTCCAAAGACTAAAGCTTATCTATCTATGCTCCGAATAATGCTTGAGGCTTTTATTCGGAATCGTCGTTAGATTATTGCTAATTGGATAAAAACCCTTGAAACGTGAATAGGCAAAATGGTTGATGATGAATGAAAGATAGGTATAAAACTAATTGTTGGTGATGAAGGTCCGGATATGCAGAAACCAACTGTTGGTGTATGGTAATTAAATCACTACCTTGTCCATAGCCTACCATCATTCATTTATCCATGCTTGTTTGGCTATCCATCCGCCTCGTAAACTCATACGCAGTACTATCCACATAAGACTACAATGGATGTCTGTATTGTGTTCGATCCCGTCAAGATGATGGGTAACAGCAGTCCGAAATGGTGGCGTGGGGTGGAAGAATTGTAATGGACAATAACCAGGTTATGTTTCCCCATTCCGACTCCAACCTTAAGAACCTTAAGCTACCCGAGTTCCTTGCATGTGTGGAATTGCGAAAGCTGAGCAAAGACTGAACAATGGACAGGGGATCGGAAGGGTTTCAATCGTTTCCAACCAAGCTTTAAGCGCTTGAATATCGGAATCTGAGAAGGGTAAATAGACAGGGTAGTCTGCATGGGTACATCTTATATATAGAGAAGGATTAGCCGTGTACGCTCTTCCTTTTAGGTAATACTGCCTGGGAATTTCTCCAGCCTCAAGTGTTTGCTAATCACTCATATCCTTTTCCCTCAATATCAAAGAACGTTTTCCTTTTCAATAACGGCGACAGTCGTACTTGTCAAGTTGCTTCATATCTTCAAAGTGGTCCCTGATTGCGGAGGAGGTTCATGAATGCTAGATTAGCGTTTCCCCGCAATGTTAATTAGCACGCTCGTACGTGCGTACCTAGATTGGGTAGCTATACGGTAGTTTTAATAAATTCTAATATTTAGCTCAACATGTAGCTCTGGAATATGATAATGTTCATGTTGAAGTACGGGAAGGTCAAGGAACGCCTAATAAAGGAAACTCAATAAGAAGATCAAGAAATTAAATCAAGTCACCAATGTAGATTGAACGACATCACGTGTTGTTTATGCAGTAATGCCTAAGGATATGTAGCAGCAACAGTGACAGGGGGTGAGCATAGGAACAGAGTAGAGATATCAATTTGGTCAATGAGAGATTTAAAGATCCAAAGATCTAATAAGATTCAAAACCTCCACAGGTAACGGCGCTACCTCCAATCGGGTACATACATCATGTCACTCATCACCAAAAGCCTCTGGAGGGTTGGACCGCTGCCAAAACCTGTAGCCTCAATAGTCCACTTTCAACAAGCCAGAAATCTGTTGTACCACCAGCAGTCCCGAGATTTTTCTACAATTCCAAGAGGAAAACCTATACACGTCGCTGGTGCGCATCGTTTACAGACTTTGATTGCCAATGGTATCGTTCAGTCTGCAAAAAATCCACTCAGGAATCCAGTAACCTTGATGGTATCAAACAACGATTATATTCGGCAATATGTGGATACGGACGGCAAGATTCAAATTATCAAAGATGGCATTGCTACTACCATGGTAGGAGCTGTCGATATGGAAGTTCTTCCTTTCTCAATGGAATACTCTGTTCCTGACGGAACATTCCCTCCTGCTAAGAACTTAAGGTACAAACGTTTATTGATGGATACTGCTCCGAATGAAGATGATATATTAGTTGATGATGTCTCTTCGCTACTTGATAATGCTATTCATACTCTTGACCCGAAAAACAGAGCACACAAAGCGGCGCGATTGCCAATCTCGGATATGAAGGTCTGCGATTTGTCTTATTTTCTTGAATTGAACGCAACATTTTGTGATCATGGAAAGGGAGAACCTGTGGAAAAGGAAGATATTGTAGAGATTCGAGCGGCACCAAAAGATTCGGACCTCAAAGTCGTGCCTGTAACTCACATGGCCAAAATCAATACTGACCCTATTGATTATTTGATCTACGGTGAACGACCAAGAGATCTAATTAAATTTTTCAAAAACATCAAACACAGACTTCATCCCTCTTCTGTTGTGGTGATAATAGGGAACAATCCTGGTCTGGTTCAAGATCTATACGACCAAGTTTTTCCAGATATATCAAAACGACCAAATTTCGTTGAATGCATTAATGCCACACATAGTAAGTACAGGTTCGGTATTTCTACTTTTTTTTCCCCTACTTCTGTTCCCCGATTTCACCCTATATACTCTTTGCTTTTTCGGAAAGCTTTAATACCCAATTTACTCCGGATTCTGTCCTTGATACACAATACTGACTCCTCGATCTTGCAGTGGGAGAAACTTCGATTACAGGAATTTGGGACTCGCTCCGTTCCATCCCGATAGTCAGAGGGAGGCTCCTTCTAGGTCCACTCGCAAGAACCTATGACGATGGTATGACTCCAGGTGAAGTGGAGAAGAGGGAGCAGGATGTGGATTGCCTTGTTAACAGGATAATGGATGCACCCCTATTTGGCGCAGAAAGAATCGATAGGCGCGGATTAGAGAGATATAAACTCAAGAAGCTAGTTGCGCGGGCTGTCATTTATCCTCTCACCGTTGCGTTCAATTGCATGATGGGCGAGATCTTTTCAACTGAGGAGCGGGTCACAGAAGCCAGACTGTTATTCGACGAAGCTTGTGCAGTTATACAATCCGTCGACGAAACATTGACTCGTCGAATTCTCTTGGACAACTTATTATGGGCAGTAGTCAGACAGCCCAACATACGTCCTATCATGTTGAAGTGTGTCGAGCTCGGCTTTGACACGAACATCGATTTAGACAATGGTTGGATCATTAAAAATGCACCAAATGGTAGGGCTCCCATGCATACTAAGTATAGCAACATTGTCAAGGAGCGAGCTAGGGAATCAGCAAAAGCTATTGCAGCCGATAAAGAAGAAGCTGCAAGAGCAGAAGCGCGACTTAAGATGGCAAGAGAGACGGTCGCAAAGAGAATGGAGGAGAACGATACCGAGGAAGTAGTCAGAAGGGGCTTCAAAAGATTTGCCTTTGGACAAAAGATCGAAGCTCCATTAAACGTTCCGGATAAGACATATTACAAAACTAGAAGTCCTCTAGAGGCTTCTAGTATTTGGCAAAAGCTAGAAGTTCCTCTTGATGTTCGAGTTAAGAAAGGGAACGAGAGTGATCCATCTGCTCATGTTAAGGGGAGTGGAGATGTTGCTGCACAGAAAATTAGCGATTAGAGCGTGGAAGAAGAAAATGGATGAGATAATGAAAAAGCACAATTGTAGAATATCTAAAAATTCCGAGGTAAAAACAGTACAGTGAATTACCGACACGTTGTGATTTGCACAACAGGCGTGGATGACGGAAATGTCAATTATGGGACCCTAAGTATCTTTCTCCATCTAGGAATCTTCTATCAACATGCAGAAATCGCGGTTGAAGCCTCCCTCTACGATACTCGATGATGAAGAATCGGAAAGTCTTTTAGTGTCGAAGAAAGTCATGGCCATGTCATGAGTCTAGACTCGGCTCGCTGGAAGAACGTAGGGAAATTAGTCTAATCCACGAGTCAAAGCCTTTAACTCGATTTCTGTCTTCCACTTCCACTTCAACTCGACTACTTTATGTCACTTCCGATGTGTCTTCCCTTCCATGAAGCGAAACTCCGTAATGCAAGCAATAAAACACATTTTAGACGAATAGGGGCCTTCCTGGTTTTATTTGGTACTAGTGATCATGTTCATATTCATAATTGTGATTGTAATCATAATCAAATGATAAGAAACTTTCAGTGCCCTCCACTCGACAATTCAATAGCTCCGATTGGCCGAATCTACATTGAAAAGTATCGTTGCACGTCTGCAAATACCCCGGATTACCCTAGATATCATGATATCCTCCTACTCGCCTACTCATTATGGAAGATTTACACCAGACTAGACCTAGGAAATCTTTCAGACACAATCCCCTATGTTTCGTAGTCATCTAGGCAACGAAGAGATGAGATCACAGTGTCGCAAAGTAAATCCTTATATACTAGTCTGAAGGATAAGCTCAGCTCATCAATTTAAGTTCTACATCCTGGAGTAGTTATCCAAAATAGCAAACATACTATTGTATTGTGACTGCATGATCCTCTCCATCTCAGCCAGAAGTCGAACCAAGATATGGAGGGTAGTAATACTAGGTCTAGACCTCCAAAAGGTTTATCGGAAGTTATTTCAGATATGCAACAAAGGGGCTTTGCCTGGATATTTAAAATCTTCAAGTGAAATATGATGCGATAATATGGCGTTTGTTTACATTAGGGTTAGACACAAAAATGAACTGGATCCTGAGAGCATATCCCCTCTTCAATCTTGGCACTCCGTTGAAGCTTTTGACGAATTCGCAGGTGAGTCGTCGACGGGATGATGAGAACGATTCTTGACAAGCTAACCCTAAAACCTCCATCTATTCTGCACTCAATAATTCCTCCAATGTATTTCCTGATGTAATATCACTGCCAGTCTTTCGTTAAATGGATTGGAGCGAAAAACTTGCACCTATCTCCGGACATCGAATTCATCATTCTTGGCTCCTGTTCTTGGCTCGTCCTGTCATCTATTTAGAAGGAAATATGTTTCCCTTGAATGATTACGGTACTGTCAGATGAGCACTTGCGGTGAACTTAATCATCTTATGATGACACACATTTCCAGCTGCAGAAGCGTCCGGACCGCAACTGCCGTTCGGTAATTCAGGCAAATATGAAGTTATCAACTAATTCACAGACCGACCACACATTTCCCCGGATTTGTTTGATGTACTCCAGACTTGGCAGTCTTGACTTAATTAATATTGAAGCTAATAACGGTTTTATAGTCTCGTGGAATAAAGAAGTAGTTCTTGGCATGTGGTATTAAAATGGTGATTCCCAAGTGTGGATCTTCCATATATTTTCAGAACACTGTCTTGAATCAAGGTTGTACAGTCGATACAACAATCATTATGAGAAGTTCAGATATCACATTTGTCTTGCTAAGTATTGTGGCAACAGTCAGAAGCCATGCAACTTTCCAGGAGCTTTGGATAAATGGTGTTGATCAAGTCGGAAGCTGTGTTCGCTTGCCTCCTACTAATAGTCCTGTCACCGATCTAACATCGACTGATTTGCGGTATATATTCTTACCATTCTTTGTAGCATTCTAAAGATATTTCTGCCGACTGACTATATGAACAGGTGCAATGTCGGGGGTACAGTTGGAGTATCCGTGGTATGTTCAGTTGCAGGTACGTCAATCTAAATCGTGAAGACCTTACTTAACCTGACATACAACAAGCTGGAGGGAATGTAACCGTAGAGATGCATCAACAACCAGGAGATCGATCATGTGCTAATGAAGCCATTGGAGGCGCTCATTATGGGCCAGTCATTCTGTACATGTCCAAGGTCTCGAATGCGGTGAATGATACTGGCGCTGGTTCGTGGTTTAAAGTAGACCAAGAGGGATATGATGTGTCTCGCCAGTGGTGGGGTTCGGCATGTTTTCCCTTTTTTCTAACCCAAGTCCAATCTCTCGGCTTCTTCCTAATCAAAGTATGAGGCTAACACACAGATGCAGCAAACCCTAAACGCCAACTGTGGAAAACGTTCTTTCATCATTCCATCAACACTAGCACCCGGTGACTACTTGCTGCGCGCAGAAGTCATCGCTTTGCATGTAGCAAGTTCTGTAGGAGGCGCTCAACTCTATCTGTCTTGTTTTCAACTACGTGTAACTGGGTCTGGCTCAAAGAACCCCACTGGAGTACTATTCCCAGGGGCATACTCGGCAACCGACCCGGGGATTCTGATCAATATTTACCAAACCATAAATAATTACACAATACCCGGACCAACTACAGTCTTTACTGGCTAGGCAGTAGGTAATGAGCATATACACTTTAAGATGGAAAGAGTTGATTGGAACATGTGGTAGATACCATCATGCAGAACTCGAAAGCAAGAAGCGGAAATGAAAACCATGTATTGAGCAATGAAGTCAACGATAATGACCATTTTCAAACTTGACACGCTTTTGGTGATGTCTACATGGCTGCATGGCATGCGAGTGAAATGGTAAGGTTTCTCAAGCACAAAGGCCTCGTTCCCAAGCGGTTAGCTCCTGAATGACGTTGACGAAAGTATCGATTCACAATGTTTACATAGTCATGAGAAATAGAAGCACGAAACGCGTAAGACGGACTGCTCCTCTCTGTGATGATGGGTGCAGAACACAAGGCGCTTAGATCATGTACCCACATAACTACAGGCTTAAGAACACTGCCGAAATACTAATGACGGTTTGGCATAGATCCTTGTAGTACATACCCAAAGAGCTACGGAGTATAAGGAACAAGTAATTGCCGATCTGGGGGTGAAAGATTAATGTTGCATTAGATCGATGTGGTTGATACGACTGGATGAATTGAGTTCTGGTAGTGGGGTTAGTTGTCTGTACATGTGTTGTACAATCCGAGGGGAGAACCCGAGAGTTTGGTTGTAGCGCCGTGGCATGGAAAAGGTTTGCGAGGGGAAGTATGTGGTTTCACAAAACGGACAGAGGCCCCAGGAAAGCAATGCGGTTCGTGTGTACTGAGTCTTGCGGGGGGCGAAAGACTTGGCTTCAGTGTCACCTCACATTGAGAAAATAAGCGCCATTGGAGCACGAAGTATGCTTGACGGACGAGGTGACATTGTGCCTCGGATCATTTGAATCGGATGAGTGGAAAGATCTGACGATTTTGATGACTTACGACCTCGGGCACGTAGGTTGATATTTACAACAGTTGCGTGGCTTGTATTCGTTCCACAATACTAATAATAAAGTAAATTTCAACTTGATACGAATCCTGAACTGTTATGCTGTTGTGCTACTATGTCCTATGGGGTCGAAAAAGATATTGTTGGATTGTTTTGATGGGAACGGATAGATCGATCACGAGAGGCGCAATAGATTTATTCCAACATGCGACAGGTAAGCTGAGCTGGACTGGGCTGATGAGGAATAAAGTTCAAAGCGAGGTGAAATTGGGGGCCGACTGGTGGACTTTCCTTTAAATTTCCCTTTCCCTGTCGCCCTCCCCTCTACTGATTCATCTTATCTTATCCACAACACCAACAATTAGACAATACTTCAACCGGCCCGCACCGGAAACTAATCTCGAGCCAATTAAAATAAATAAAGTTTGAAGAACAGGTAGAAGCGAAATAAGCGAATATTGGGCAACAAGAAGATTGATTGGATCAAATTGAATCACGTAGATCATGTGGATCGTACCAAGGTGGGTATAATGTAAATGTCGATATTGAGAGAAAAAGGGTCTGGAGTTCTTTCTCCCCGAGCTGAATTATTGAATATGTGATAACATTTCCAAAAGCGTAGGTGGCGATGAGAGCATCGAATCGATTACTCTTCTCAAACACCGTCGGTTGGAAAAGAGGAAGCAAATGACATACAGCAAGCCACTCTCAAGTGTATCACCAAACGTTGGTGTTTCGAATATCTGACCGAACATAGGTAGGTACAGAGTAGGTAGGTAGGAAGGTAGACACAGTACTTGCTTCCTACAACAATCCATCAATCCATCAATCTATCAATAAATGCACAGCCATGCTTCAATTCGGGATCTCGGACCCCAAGAGAGGTATTGTTCAACGGTCTTTTTACCGTCGGCTATGCCTTTCTCTTAAGGAAAAGGAAAGCAATTAGAAGATCCAAATCACCCAAGTCATCCAATGGATTCCATGATCACAGCAATAGGTCAACGGTCATCTGCATATTCCGCCACAAATTGAGGAACATCAGGAATATGTCAAATACTGATTTGATCAAACAAGGAAAGAACTCCCCTGTCAATTTCTTTGGACCCCAGCTTTTTCTTTTCTGCATACGACCAATTATTTTTCTTCATTCGACCAATCATCAAATGTGACGACTTGATTGAGTGATGGGAAAGAAGGGAAATGATGGAAAAATGTCGAAGCTCTCCAATCATGATGATAAGATGAAGATATACCCATGTTCATACATATGGTCAGTAACCATGTCTGCATGGGTGCCTTGTACCTTACCTTGGCCTTCTATTCAACCGCCAGACTCTTATGTGATCGATGCACCGGGAAGGAAGTGGATGTGATGCTGTTGCGGAGAAACCTTTCTCAATTAGTAGAAGCACAACTGCATTTCTTATCACACACACAATCCACTATCACCTCAATTTTTCAAGTCATACTACAAGAATGTCAAATTCCCGCAACACGAACTTATTCATGAAGTCTATGAGTCGGTTGAATGTTGTGGGACGAATACTTCCTTTTTTAATATCTTTATGACGGATCAATCAACCTTCAATACCTACCTCTCATATCACAGTAATATTTGGATGAGATAGATCTTGCTGGTCGAGATCAAATATCATCAGACTGTTATTTATTATTACTCCACCTTACGATACACAAGAAAGATCCTTGACGAGATAGAAAACGATAAGGGATTGATTCGAATGACGAAGGTTCAATAATTTACACACCACCTACCACGAATTCCTCTTTCCTGTTACTCCCCAATATATAATAATAACATATCTGCAATATGCGGTCTTCAATATTGGCTCCGAGCCTCTTCCTCATCACATCCTTCACACAATCCACGAGTGCATTGAAAGCTCTACCGGATTCACCATGTGCATCGAAATGCGGCAATGTTTTAGGAGGAACCTCAGGAGAGAATGATATCGTGTGTCAGAATACGGACTATACAAGCTTGATTGGAACAACATACTCTGGTTGTGTGGGATGTCAATTGACCAGTACTTTTGTTGATCCTTCAACGAATGAGACGGATTTGGAATGGGGTTTATGTTCGTTGTTCTTTCCTCGAATGTATGTGTTCAAGTATGACTAACATGGCTACATAGATAATTTGAGATATGCAATGAGTTGGTGTCTCTTCGGCTTCCCAAATAATACAGATGTGGAAGACACGCCATGTATAACGTCTCTATCGTGTGCTCCAATGAAGAATGCCATCGAATACGGAAATTTAACGACAGATGCCCAATCTGAATATGGCTATTGTTCAGACATTGCTACGAATCAAATCACCCCATGTCAGAACTGTCTCGAGATCTCCACAGCGACATATTATCTGAACAACTTTTACACTCTCCTCTATGGAGCCTGTGATCAACAACCCGCACCAGGCTCAACATTATCCTTCCAAGGTTCGCCCTTCTCCACAACTCAGCTCAATATGACATCTCCCACTCCCACCGCCGTACCCGGCCAAACCTATTCCGGCCTCTCTCTCAATGCACGAATCGGAGTCGCAGTAGGAATAATTGTCTTCGCCCTCTTCATTACCGGTTTCTGCATTGTATTCAATGGCCGCCGTCGCCGTCGTCGCATTCTTCGTCAACATCAACTCGATACCGGCTATGCAGCTTGGAAAAACGCACACGACGTCGATGGACTGGGCGGCCATATTCCTGTAAATGAAGTAGATAGTGCAGTCTCTAATATGACATCCGGATCAGGAGGATTCTTTGATAGTCCTAATTCCCAAAAACCTCTGCAGCCGAATTATTGGGGTCAACAACAACCTCATGGGGGAAATTTCAATGGGCCGGCTGTCATGACACCGATTGAAGACAGTCCCATAACTCCCATGGCTGAGAAGGTGTACCTGTCTCCTTATTCCTCACCATATAGTAGTCCAGCCACAGCATCTACAGATGCAAATATGAGGAGTCCTAATATTGATCAGTGGCCTATGGATCGAAAGGGAAGTTTCGGCCAGAGCAGTTTCGGTCAAGGAGGAGGCAGTATGGCCGAGAAACTTAAAGCTCGAGAGAGGGAAAGAGCAAGGAGGAAGAAAGAAGAGGAAGTGATGAATGAGCGCAATCAAATCGAGTTGCAGAACATGCAACATTTCCAGAACCAAAATGTGGCTCCAGTTTTGGGGCATCCGGGATATGGAAGGGGCCGAGATGGGGTGAGAGGATTAAATAGTGAGGATGCGAGGAGAGGCGATGCGCTTTAATGTTCACTAAAACCTAGGGACTTGAGAGAGAGGGGTGCCGTTGTTTGTTTATTTTGAGTGTGGATTTTTTGTATATCATTTTTGTGTTTGATTATTTGATGATACCATTTTGCGACGGAGGGAAGAGGCAGAACTGATTAGTTCGTCCTAGGAGGAATCGATGGACGAATAAATGAATGAATGAATTACTAATACAGACTGTTAAGTCATTTGGAAGGCACAAGACGAGGAAATAAATACCACTCCAGCAAAAGTGAATTGGGAGAAAAGGAGACTCTTTTGATATCGTCAAGGGAGAAGATATAAAGGTGTTATGTACATCACCACAATTCGTTAGTCCACTTTGTACCATGAATAAAAATAGTAACATCCTCCCCGTGAATTTAAATCTCCATGCTTCTCTCCACTGTTCTACAATGATCATCTCGATAATGTTACTTGATAGCCAATGGTTCAATATTCATAATTAAGTATCCATACACATATTGCATTTATCTGTACTTTAAATTCTATTTTTATGTTGCTGAAGATTAGATTTGGGGGAGAAGGGAGGAGGGGAGTTCTGATTTGTATATTTTAACTCGTAAGTCTGGGAGAAATTGAGCAGAGGAGTGAACAAGAGAAGTGAATAAGAGGAGTGAATAGTAGTAAACAAAAAGATTAATGAGTAAATCCATACAAGACAAAAAATTCATTTAGTACCTAGGTATTCAAGTATCTAAATCCCAACTCTGAAAATTCAAACCTTTTCAACATTAACATAACCCCAACCCTAACAACATCCACATCTCCTCACAGTCCCACAATCCTTCCTATAATCCCACAATATCTCTCTCTTCATCTCCCCACTTCCCTTCCTCTCAAATACATCTATCTTCATACAACCACACGACTAAACCACTCAACCTTTCTCCGATCAATAAAACTATTCAGATTCATTTCACTCGCATCACTTCAACTACTCCCTACTCCCTACTTCTCTAAACACCTACCTAACTATCTACCTATTCAACCTACCCACCCAGCCCAGAAACACACATCTCAATAAACACAAATAAATCCCTTTGAAATCTTCTCTTTCACATTCTCCGTCAATATTCATATATGTGTATGTTCATATATATATACACTACAGATAATATTAATATTAATATTGATATGCATATACATACATCCATACGACATCAAGAGAAGTAGTTGTACGCTATCCAACTTGAAAATTCAACATCATTATAATTGATAAAACATCTGAGATACGCCGCAGGTGCTTTAAACTATGTATATACCCAACTAGCACGGATGCTTAAATATAAAACTCCCTCTCGATTCTCGCTAGCTAGCCAACAACCCCCTTTTCATTCTTATTAGAAGCCCAAATAAATCTTACTACACAACACAAAATGACCGTGCAACGGAAAAAATAAGCATTCCGATTCCCAAGAAAATCCATCTCACTGTCCAGTCATAGTGCTCAAATCACATCGACGCATCACAATAATTACAAACAGATAATTTTGAAATTCTTCTCATTTTCAATCTCACAATTTCCATTTCATCACATAGAGTGTACTTGAGTACTCACCTTCACTGATGTCTCCCGATCTTCTATTGTCTACTACATCCATAATGTCAAACAAATTCAACCTCTCCAAATCCTTTAAACCAATACCGTGTGTCTAACTCTTACTCTTCCTCTAAATATGTAACGATATAGCCCATCCTCTATCGGTCCATTGAATTTCAAACTGAAATCCACGTGTGTAGATGGGGGTTTTCAGGCCGAGTTTAGTTCGCTTCCACGTCGAGTTTTAAATTCAGACATTGCCCACTCGTCAGAGACTCCCAATTCAAATCCCGTACCATACACCCATCCAATTCTATGTTTCCCATATCCACGCGCCAATGAACACCATTCTAACATATCCCCTATGTCCTAATGATAATCCATAAAATGAAAATAAGACAAAGAAAAAATTAAGGAACGTGGTATCCGAGGATATGTAGACGACAAAATAATCAAAGAAAATTATGGTGATACCACCTAGACAGCCCCTAGATCCTTTAAAGCTCCTGCTAATCTTCTATAATCTCTCAATAACTCCATTACCTCGCTAATTTTGAGGTCCCCTGGATTTTGAACTTCCATGAATCGTTTGTTCGGTGGCGCGATTTTGGGTGTCTCTTTGGGTGGTAGAGACGTTGTTAAATCAGGGAATGTCTATCAAAGTCAGTAAGTATGGATTATACAGGGTACATGATACATACAGTAGTCAACTCAGCAGTCCCTCCATCCGGTACGGTTGATCTAGTCGGGGTGGGCGTCGTTGGAGTTGTTACCCGTCCAAAACCACGCATCATACCCATCCCAGCAATCCTGTTCATCGGGTTGAGTGAGTTGCCGAGATTTCGCATTGATTCAACAATGGCAGGATTGCCAACAGGAGCCTGTGGAGAGGGCGTCCCTTTCTCTCCATTTTCTTCTTGAACAAATGCAACCCTTTTGCTAGAGCTACCACCACTTCGATTACTATCCGCGCTTCTTTCTCTAGTCATTTTGCGACCACCAATGAAGCTGAGAACTCTATCATCAATTCTTTGAGCCGAATCACTACGGCTGCGTCCCTCGGGCTTCGTCTCTGCACTGGACCCATCCTTATGTTCCTTGACAGTCGGGCTTTGAGGAGTGCTTCCACCACTTACAGAACCGTCATCTTCTGGTGGGGGTGTACTGATAAGCTTTCGGGCATCATCCAGCGTTTTTGGTATAGCGATTTCTGAAGCTTGGCCTTTGGAGTCGCGCTCTTTTAGCTTTCCAAGCAGGAATTTATAGCTACCTTCCAAACTGTTCCCAATACTCTTGAAGCCCTGATCAGCGGTATCAAATATTGCATCTCCAGCTGCCCCGAAAGCCGCAGGTGGCTGGAACAAATCACTAAGCCTTCGGTCCGCTGTTTGAATCGTAGGCCGAAGTGTGGACACGGGTGAATTCGTAGGTTTAGACACAGAAGGACTTGGGGTTGCCGAAACAGTTGCTGGAGCTGAGAGACCTGTAGGTGTGATACCAACTGTCAAAGAATCAATTTTATCTGTTTTTGGTGTGCCGGGTCGACTACTGATTTTGATTGGCCCTGATGGAATTTCGTCTGCCCTCAAACTTGCAAGATCTACAGTCTCAAGGAAAGAAATCGCAGCTTCTAAGTTTGTTAAGCAATAAGCAGCTTCCCCGTCAATCTTCGTTTCGCACCTAAATCGCTGTATAAAGTAAAGGTTGCTTATAACATTCATCCCTTCTGGTCGAGAGGTTATAAGGGTAAAGATGAGCATAGGCATAATCTCATCCGCCGATGAAGATGGATGAAAGTGTGATAAAGTATCAACAATACCTTTATGGGCCGCCTTTAAGTGGTTAAGTTTCCCAAGAGGATATCTTTCGTCGTTCATCGCAATCAACTCTCCTCTGGCACCTTCTAGCCACTCTCGAACCTCTAGTTCTCGCTTTTCAGCCGCATCTGGCTCTTCACTCGATTCTATGCCCAAATCAACTCCTAAATCTACTAACCCTATCCCAACCACTGACAGAGCGGCAGTTTTCGATCGGAGCTTCTCGTCCTGAGCTTCATCTTGTGAACTCCTATGTCGCCATATCCTGTCATATATGCCTTCACAAACTCTCCTCTCCATTGCTTCTTCTAATGCAACACGTTTGTGTTCAAGCGCTTTCCTAGCACGTTTCCGCTCGTTGATTTCCTCGCTAGTTAACATCTGTTGTTCTGATGAATTTCTTTCTATTACTTTGGGACGTTCCTTGTTCATGGAAGTAGCTTTCGCTCTGATCTTGCTCGCCGTTACCGATAATGATGAGGCTGGCGGCGCTGGAGAGCTTGCGCGATGTTGTCGGGAGGATAATGCGGAGATGTGAGTGTTGATGTGATTGGCAGCAACGGCATAGAAGTCTTGGAAAAGCCCCGATAATTTGTCGACTGAAGGAGGGGTAGGATGAATCTTTGCAGATAGAGAATCAATGAAACTACAGCGAATGTTAATCGAGCGTGTTGGCTGCTTCATGATAAAGATTCAACTGACCTATCTGCTAAGCTCACAAGCTCAATAGGAAGTTCATCGAAGTCCACGGGTAACTTTCCAGACCCCTCAGTTGTTTCCCCGCCCTCTCCTTCATCCTCCGAGGTCTTCTCAAAAATATTTGATTGTGTCCCAGGTCGCCTGTTTTCTCCCAACTTTGCCGTGTCCGACATCAGTATCGACGGGACAGTGCCGTTCTGTATGGTGTTCGCTCGGAGCGGACGGGATAGACGATCCGGACTAGAAGGTGGTTCTTGATTTGAAAATGACTTAGAAAGCTGCAACGGACGAGGCCGTTGGCTGTCACTCTTTTTCCCTGGAGACGACATGAAATCTGGTAAAGCAAAATGCATCTTGTCAGTAAATGACTGCATTTTGAAGGTAATGAGTGAAAATCGAGAAGATAAACAATTAATACCTATTTATGAAGTGATGAACTATAGTCGCATGAATACGATGACGCCTGAAACCCTACTTTGCTCGAGCAACAACCGGGGATCGTTGTGTAAAAGAGTGGGAAAATTGAAGAGTTCGATTGATGTAAAAGCAAGAGAATCAAGTTACATTTCATAAGCATAAATTGATTTTGATGAACCGAACAATAGGTAGAAGGCACTCGAATGAAAGGAAAGGAAAGGCAATAGAAGATAGCAGTACTCGATGTAGTCTGAGTACCTAGTCGAAGTAGTTTCCGTGATTAGCTTGAAGCTGCGTGGGTTTATATTAGATAAGTCGACGAGGACTTATGATAAGCTAAGTAGCTACCTTAGTTAGCTATGAACGACTCACTCGTAGACGCCAGCTGTTGCCAGTTGGTCTTCGACTTTTGATGTATTGGATGTGCAGGTGGTTTTGTATTCCGGCCGGCGTATCTTTTGGTAAATGGTAAATTGAGAGAGGTATGACGAAGGGGTCGGCTTTCCTAATCGATCCAGATTGACTTGGGTACAACCTTCAATTTGGGCGTAGAATTGAGTACGATCAACGGTACATTTGGTCATATGGATCTCCTTCTCCTGTCAGGTACGGCAATCTTTCCCAACATCAACCAAACAAACCTGGATGGTTGTCTCGAGGCTGTGAAATATAAGAGATGCACAAGGATTAGCCAGAGGACCAATAGGATTTCTTCATTTCAATCTCCTGCACAGAGTATAATCCTCCGCCTAATGCTTATGTGCTTGTGACGCCTCTTTGACATTAAACTATCGTCATCTACTCGAGTATCATTCATCATCTCTCATCTCAATACTCGAGTATGCTCAACAAAACATACCTACTATATTGTTAAATCATATACAAGAAGGTATCAAAGTAGATACATTTCTTTTGTTTTCCTCATTCATAAGTACTTTCTAAAAGATGAGGTATAAATCATCTACATCTTGTTCTTCTGCCGGCAGGGTTACAGCTCAATTACTGCTATCTTTCCTGGCCTTATCGACACCGATAAGTGCATCGGACTCAACTCATCAACAACAACAACAGCAGCAGCAACCGATATTGCCCATATTACCACCTTTGATTCCAGAATCGGGTCCTGGAC
This sequence comes from Botrytis tulipae, assembly GCA_004786125.1. Classification (NCBI taxonomy): domain Eukaryota; kingdom Fungi; phylum Ascomycota; class Leotiomycetes; order Helotiales; family Sclerotiniaceae; genus Botrytis; species Botrytis tulipae. The sequence goes on from PQXH01000133.1 coordinate 24,908, forward strand.
AGGATTCCGCTGGGAATCATGTATTTGTAAATATATCCTTTCACCGCCCTCTTTTAAATAATGCTAATAGTAAATAACAGTCCCTTCGCCACGTCTTCCATCATGGAACGTACGAATACCCTCAACTACACAAACAACTCGATATTCTAGATACCAAGTCAAAGTCAACAGTATGGCTGGAATCCGAGGATGGAAAGGGGCCATTACAAGAGGTAACAAGGCCATTGGTTATGAAGAAGAGCCCAGTGAAGATAGAACGATTAAAAGACAGGAGACCTTCAGTGGTTGACCCCATGGTGGCGGCATCAAGAGAGAGTGGAGATGTATGGGCATTGTCACCATCGGCTTGGACTGTTGACGAAATTCCTGGACCGGATATTACAGACAAGGATACGATCATAACACTGGCACAAATGGCAGCCAACGCCTATGTGGACAAACCAGAAACAGGAGACTGGAAGGATGTCAATGGGGGCTTTAATAGAACCGATGACTATGGATTCGGCTGGGATGCCGACGGGCTACGAGGTTATATCTATATGGATGAGTCAAACTCAACAATTGTCATAGGATTAAAAGGAACGAGTCTTGCGGTGTACGATGGAGATGGGACAACTACAAACGATAAGGAGAACGACAATTTGTTCTTCAGTTGTTGTTGTGGCCAACAAGGTGCTTCTTTCTACCGACAAGTCTGCGATTGTGCTACTGGAACTTACACTTGCAATGTATCGTGCCTCAAGAAAAGCTTAAGGTCTGAAAATCGATACTACACCGCGGCTCGACACCTCTACTCCAATGTCACAGCTCTTTATCCCAATGCAAACGTGTGGATGTCAGGCCACTCTCTTGGTGGATCGGTCAGTTCTATGTTAGGGTTGACATATGGTATTCCTGTTGTTACATTCGAGGCCGTTCCAGACGCTCTACCCGTAAGTCGTTTAGGTTTACCAGCGCCACCAGGTCACAATCCAAGTACACCACAGAAGCGTGAGTTTACTGGAGCTTACCATTTCGGACACACTGCCGACCCGATCTATTTGGGAACGTGCAATGGAGCTACCGCTTCTTGTTCATACGCTGGATACGCATTAGAAAGCTCATGCCATAGCGGTATGGAGTGTGTTTATGACGTTGTGGCCGATCACGGGTGGGGAGTACATATCTGGTCGCACAAGATCATAACTGTTATTGAGCAAATCATCAAAGTCTATGATACGGTACCAGTTTGCAAATTTACACCGGAATGCGTAGACTGTCCACTCTGGAAAGAGGTAGAAGGCAACAGCAGTAGCACTGCCACGTCAGTGCCATCAACGTCAACCACGAACACTCGGAGTCGTACCTCTACGTGTAAAACGCCTGGCTGGTGGGGCTGCTTAGATGAAGATGCATCTACAACCTCCAAGCCTACGACTAGCGTACCGGTCACTACCACATCAACATCAACCTCAACTTGCAAAACCCCTGGCTGGTTTGGCTGTAAAGATGAGAAAACTACCACTAAAAGCAGCAGTACTTCAGTGCCACATACACCCACTTCCACCTCTTCTACTACGACTACCACAGCAACAACAACTTGTGAGCATCCTGGCTGGTTTGGTTGCAAAGATCCTACCTCTACTTCCACATCCGTCTCTGTCTCGAGCACAAAAGATTCACCCCATTCCATAACTTCCGCACCACCTCTCCCCTCACCCACAACCTCAACCCCATCGACTACAACCCAAACATGCACCTCTAAGAATTGGTTTGGTTTCGTCTGCGTTGATCCATCACCTGATGTAAAACCAACGCCTAGCGCGACACCAAAACATAAGGAAGCATGTTTGAAGAGAAATTGGTGGTTTAAATGTACAGATTCGAATGTGGAAATGTAAATGGAGTAATAGAAGATGAGACTAATCATTGGAAACGTGGGAAATTACTGGAAAATCTAAGTCTCCGCTCAATTGTCTTGACCTCAAGATATGAACATTCATGGACGGTTCACTGTTTTTTTCTCATCGGTCAAATAAGATAGGGGTAGAGTCGCTTGGCGGGGATATAGACAAGAATGTAATTTAGCGACGAGATTCTCGTTGCAGTCATTTTGGATTTAGAAGCATAATATTCACACACGCAAACATACAGATACGCAAGCATAGCATCATATTAACAAGGCGTTTTCTTTCTCTTGGTTCATTGGGGTTTAGTTGAGAATAGGCTGGTTTTTATGGAATAGGATAGGTTAGAATAGGGCAGGATAGGTGCATATAGTTAGTTAATTACACATCATGAATATCATGCTTACAAGCATAAATCGTTGTAGAGTGGTCACTTTGGCTTTTTGATGCTCATTTTCACGCTCTCATTAGATTGTCCACGATATCTTGACTTAAGACATGTGTAGGTATCATTTTATTCACATCTTTCTCTTCTGCTGTATAACTACAATCATCCTCAAAGAACGCCGCCCCTTGCTATGCGAAATCAAAGTAGACCTGTATGATTAAGTATCTATTGCTCGATAGATATTCGTTTAATATGCATATATGCGCATTTTCCATTATCTCTCGCTCCTCTCTTTGCTTCGTCTCTCTATTTTCCTTCTCACAGTCTTGTCCACATTCCGGTCCTCGCCCAGATCAATGTTCCTTAATCCTCAGAATGTAAACTCTCATTATCATCGTCATCGTCCTCATCACTCTGCACCCTAGACGCAATTGTCTTTCCACCCAAACTAGGTCTTACAGGCGAATTCAGATCATCGTCCTCGCCTTCAGCATCTGCTTCAGAGAGCGCCTCCTCAACTTCGGCTGCATCTCTCTCTGCGTCATCCTCATGGTTCTCTCCATACGGCCAAGTCTTGAATCCTTCCATCACCTGCTTCGTCTCCGCGCTCGGGTCAACAATGCTCAGATCCACCATATCCAAAACTTCCTCTTCTTCGCCGCTAATATTGTGCCTCATCTTTTGAATATTCTTGGTTCTCTGTGGTCTGATAGAACTTCGTTGAACGACAGGATAGTAATGGGCGGCTTTTTGGTGTAACCCATCGGTCCCATCGTGCATAGCTATCACCACATATTCATCATATTTGTCATCTGTTCCACCGCTCGTTTGAACTGTTTCATACCCACGGAGTCTCTTCAGTCTGAACGCTCCTTTGCCCGTTTCCTCATCAAATTGTGAATACAGGTCTCTATCGTCATGTTCAGGATCCAGAACGTCGAATTTCCTTTTGATATTCTTAGCATCAGTGACCGTATCCGGCATGAACATTTCGTATTGTATCTTTTCGTCCGGAGCTGGGTTATTATGGGGATCTAATTCATAAGCTTGTCTAGCAGCTTCTTTCATTTCAATTTCTGCCTCGGTGGGATCAGCGGGTCTTAAAACACTGCTCTCAACCCGAGCGTCGTAAGTAGAGCTTGGAGGGACAGGGTTGGTGAGGAACTTCAACAGGACATATCCGCCCGCATCTGGGAAAGCATCAAGATCTGGTATAAGAGGAACTGCATCCACTAATTGGACATTTCGCTTGGTAGGATGGCGGACTCGGGTGCGATCCTTGAGATTGGTAGCGGCTGTTTCGAAGCCCTTCTCAACCTGTGCCTTGATGTATGCAGGAGATTCGCGATCAGCTGGTAAGTTTTGGATAGGTTTTGGATTCCGTGTGTCAACAAGTGCTTTCGCTGAGGTGGTGCCTTCCATCCGCGCTTTTGAGGTGAAGCCAGAAGATATATATTCAGTGCGTCGCAAAAATGAGACTCCCGTATCGGAGAATTTGGGCTTGCCCAATGTCGCCAATGGTCTGACGAGAGCACGATCATGAGGATGAAGTTGTGGAGGATGTAATGGTGCTTGTATAGCTATTAAAATTAAAAGTGAGCGATTGCGCAAGTTGCAGAGAAATATGCGAACTTACAGCTCTCGTCTCCATCAAATATGCCTGGCATTCCCACCAAGTCTAATGGCATACCAAGTTCCGCATCGGCTTCGATATTCAATGGTTGATCTCGCGCTAATCTTGTAGCAAATCCAGGTGTAGTATATTGACCACTGGCAAGGCCAGTATTTGGGATGTCGAGGAGCTTGGGAGGATTTGGAGGTGGTGGTAAGGCATTGGAATATCGTATGCGAGCAATGTATTCTTGATGAACAATTCGAGATGCTGAGAACGCTGAGGACGCCATCTTGTTGCTCGATGATTGTTTCGCGGATATGCTTGGATTTATTATCGCAGGTTAATAATTTTGGGAATGTCGCGTCTGGATGGATGGACAGACACTAGGAAAATGGCGCTAGTGACAAGGCTGGATTGTATGGTACGAAGCTGTGGCTGAAGTTTTGTCCAATTAAATTCCACTTTCTTTCTACGGGTCATGTCTAGTTCTGTTATTTTAAATCATTAGCCTATACCTAATAGAACAGGAAGCTAATTATACTTATCAGCTATTAGAAAAATTCTATTAATCACCCCAAGGTGATTGATAGTATTAACTCTGATTTATAACAATTCTAATATACTTGATTTATTTAATAATGAATATTAATTTAATTACTCATAATATAATAATAAGTTTTATACAAAATTATAACCCTTAATTGCTTTTTTAATTTAAATTAAAAAGAAATATAAAAAATATTAATTTATAATTCTATAAGTTAATACAATTATAACAAAATCTAATATAATTTGTTTTAGTATATTTTTATTTAAATAAATCGAAGATACTAGAACTGCTGTATATCGAAGTTGGTACTATCAACCACCTAGAATGGTTGGTCATATTATGAATAGCCGACAAGTATCACATATATGCACATTAGAGCCTAGCTAAAATGTTTTGAGGGAATGATTTACATAGAAAGATGCAGTCTAGGCGAAGAGTGTTTGAAAAGATATGTTCACGATATACCACACATCCAGAAATAGATGAGAGTATAAGCTTATCAAAGGAGACAAGTTGAGTATATCATTTGGTTGCGCGACCTTGAAATTCTGGAATAATGTCCAAAAGAAATTTGGGGTCTTCAAAAGGATCTTTTTGAAGCTTTGCTAATGTTTCGAAGAGCTTGAGAGGTGCGATATTGTGATAATGCTGCTCCTCTCTTGACTTTGACTAGCTCGTATCATCTATCTCCCGATAGCTTTTCAGCTATACCCGACCCTTGAATGTCCTAGAGAACCCCTAAGTATACTGGAACAGAGAAAATTGTAATTAAAATCAATAAGGGTTTCGCCTCCTGCTCCTCAGATCCTCTCATGAACACATATGAAGTACAGCTATTTGTACACAAGATAGCATTGCTATCATTTCTCAAAGTCTGTCGTCACCCGAGCAGGTCATTTATTCGTCGCATCCTGAAACCAATTGAGTTTACGAGCTGTTTTTGGTATACTTAGTCTTGCCGAACGAGAATGGCACATATCGGTATTTAATCATATGTTGAATTTGTCTGCGCACTGCGGAAAAAGTCAGTATGTTGAAACACTACTGCGTCTGTCAAGGAATTACTTACTGGTCAATGTGAACAGAATCAACCAATAAACAACCAACACTGGCCAGAACACTGGTACATCGAAAATCTCGAACCAAGTACAAGCGAAGCCAATTCCGATTGCTCTTGTCGCTGAGTGCCAGAATTTAAACTCAGGAAGTCTTCTGATAAACGGGCGGAACTCTTCGTCTTGTTTGGTTGGTAATCCACCAGCAGCTCCATCTTCCATATCATTATCGATAGCTTCATTGGAGGGGTCGAACTTAGGTTGAAGAAATGCGAGAAAGAGGTTAAGAAGGTAGATTCCAAGAGAGTATGCCACTATTAAAATATATAAGTTGAGAACGCGCAAGGAAACCAAGAGTCGACATACCAATATACCATCCTTGTGCGACGAATATGCGAATGAAGAATATCATAAGAAGCCCGAATGTAGCCAACCATCTGTAAGGAACATATGGTGTTGATTTATCTAACCAAGCTTGGTATTGCTATTTATTTCGAATTAGTCTATATGTCCCTTCCAAATGATGCGACTCAACAATCGCATCTATGAATAAACTTACACGTCCTATCTTTGAAGTTTGCGCGCTCACAACCGCGAAAGGGGTTTGTTCTGGTTCTATCGAATCCATATTGAATTGCGTGTCCTTGTTACAAAAGGGTATAGAATTTCTGCAGGTGTAATAACTCTTGTCGAAGAAGTTGGAGTTGGAAGGAGTGACGTTTGGTGGTAGGCGCGAAAAGTAGTTGGAGTTTGAACTTTTCGAAATTCGAGACCACCTGTTTTAATAGCAACCTAAGGAACCTTGGAACTTGAACTTCCAAGGTTCGCCCCGTGGAAAGCGTCGTGGCTTAGATTGTGGCGCGCATGTAGCCACTTTCACGTGATATTTGATTTTGCGGGACGATGGGTCCCCTTTGGGTCACTCGGGGGTTAAGCTCTGAGTTCCCGAGGATAATCGGTTGTACCCGAATTGCCAGAAATGCGTTCAGTAGAAACGTACACAAGCTGCTTTTGATTTTCAAAACATTGGAATTCTTGGATCTCTATTTTATTGACCTAAAGTAACGGCTTCATACAATCGGTGTCAAAGTCCAACTTTATGATATTCTACATCTCAATAAGTCATGTATTCAATTAGAGCATTGAGGCCCCTTGCCTCGCGATTCACAGCTTCAACTCTCCCCGCACTTTCACGAGCCTACTCAGCCAAATCCTACGAGTTCATACAAACTTCAGAACCAAGACCCGGCGTAGGACAAAGTACTTTGTTCTATCCTACCTTTTCTATTAAAGTCTTTACTAACATTTGTCAAAGTAACATTAAACCGACCCAAAGCACTTAATGCCTTATCTACACCACTCATAAACGAACTCAACGATGCACTTAAAGCATTCGATAAATCTCCCTCTATATCTGCTATTGTTCTTACTGGATCTGAAAGAGCCTTTGCGGCCGGTGCGGATATCAAAGAAATGGCACCGCTTACCTTCTCTGAAGCCTACACCAACTCTTTCATAGAATCTTGGTCAGACCTCACAACCGCGATCAAGAAGCCTATTATTGCAGCCGTATCAGGGCATGCGCTAGGAGGAGGCTGTGAATTGGCTCTAATGTGCGATGTATTGTACTGCACAGAGAAGGCAAATTTTGGGCAACCAGAAATTAAACTTGGGACGATCCCTGGAGCTGGTGGAAGTCAAAGACTTACAAGGGCGATTGGAAAAGCTAGAGCTATGGAGCTTATATTGACCGGCAAGAACTTTAGTGGCAAAGAAGCCGGAGAATGGGGAGTTGCGGCAAGGACATATGGAAGCTGGGAGGAGCTCATTGAAGCTGCGCTAGGTACTGCCGAGACGATTGCAGGGTACAGTAAGGTAGCAGTGCAGGCTGCGAAGGAAGTTGTCAACAAGAGTCAGGACTTACCCCTCAGAGACGGTGTAGAGTATGAGAGAAGAGTTTTCCACAGCTTATTTGGAAGCCAAGATCAAAAGATCGGAATGAATGCTTTTGCGGAGAAAAAGAAGGCCGAGTGGACTCACAAGTAACTGTTAGCATTATTTCTGTGCGATAGACACCAATTTTACTGAAAGCGCTAATTATGACAATACGATCGGATTCCTTTCTTCAATATTGTTGACTGGATAGGCTGGATTATCTTTTATTTCGGACTGCTTCAATGGGTCGTTTGCTGCATCTATCGCAAATCGTACCATTTTATTCTGGCCATCTAACCACAAACAGCTCAAGAACCTTACTGTCCCCGCGCGACTGAATGTCACGCACTAATAGTGTTCTTGCTCTATTTCTCCTCGGTTCTGACGCTTTCTCACGACATGTCCATCCGAAATAACCAGACGATAAAATGCCCCGAAAAGTTCCAATCCTCATTCGTCTAATTCGCACCTCTTTCTAGTTTCTAGTCGGGCATGAAGTATGTTTGCTGTGTCCAATTCAAAGCCGAATACATAATGGAACATAACAAAAATGAAAATTAAGAGTATCACGTAAATTGCCATGGGAAAGTAGATGAGTGAAAATCTTCCATTGACGAACTACTAGAGCCGTCTATTTACATCTAATATATACGGTCTCTGACCAAAATATTTATATACATCAAGAATCTAAAAGTACCCTGTACTAGCTTTCCCCATCCCACAAAAGTGCTCATATCATCCAAATAGATTCAAGAGTACTGCTGACTCTCAATCTAGAAAGACAAAGTAACACCTGCAGTTCCGACAACAGCGGCCTTAACCTTGCTGCTGCCCAAAAGAGTGTATTTGTATCCCAAATTGCTGGCAGACAAGGTACCCTTCTCAGCTTCGTTGGATCCAGAGCCAAAGTCGTTGTCGTTGGCAACAGCGTAACCAGCATCGGTAGAGTACAAAGGCTTCTTGGATCCAGTCCAGGCGTTAGATTCGACAAGAACTTGAGCACCGAGACGGGTGTTGATTCCGTCGGCAACAGTGTCATGGTACGAGTTGTAGATGTGAGCAGTACCGAAACGAACAGAAGGACCACGGGAGTTGACGTTCTTCCAGTAGTTGTTGGCATAGGTGACACGGAGATGTCCCTTATCTTGGGCGGAGTTGGAGTCGGAGTGACCGACGAGGGATGCCTTCCAGTGGTCGTGGATGAAGGAGTTGGAGAGAGTGATGTAGTCAGAAGCGTGGGTCACGTCGAAGAGACCATCATAGTAGTCTTTGTCGTGGTCTCTGTTGGAGGAGAGATCAACGTGGTCAACCCAGACGTTGGTAGATTTTTCTAGAGGAGAGATCAGTCTGCTGTACCGAAGTGGCTATATGAGCAAAATTGGAGAACTTACGGATTCCAAGAGCATCACCGTTGGCGGCAAGAACCTCCTTGATGGCGATGTTACGGATGATAACGTTGGATTGCTCCTTGACGAGTCTGATGCGATAAGATTAGATAATTGCAAGTGAGAATAGAGGGAGGGGAGCTCATACAATCCGAAACCGGTGAAAACGACCTTGGAGTCTTTACCGATGATGGTGGTGTCACTGGCGACCTTGACTTGTTTGGCAGCTTGGGTGATAGGAGCGGAAACGACAACGACGGTGTTACCGGCAGTGGCAGCCTTGGTGAATTGAGCATAGGTGGAAACAGTGGTGGTGGCTCCTCCGGCTCCTCCCTTGGTACCACCGTTAGTACTGGCGTAACCAATGTTGCAGGCGTCGGTAACAGTGGCGCGCTTAGCGATGGCAGCGCGGTTGACAATCTCGTCGGAGGTTGGGGTTGGAGCAGCAGTGGCGAATGCGGCCAAAAGACCAGCAGAAGCAATTGAGAACTTCATATTGAAAGAGTGAAAAATGGAACTTGTCCTTTAAAAGAATGTAATGTGTTTAGTGAATGTAATGAATGTGGAAGTGATTATGTTAGATCGTGGGATTCGTCTTCATCTTTATAGTAGAATGGTTGCTGCTGAGGTTATTTGTTTATATTGCCAAGTTCATCTGATTAACGGTCCCATGGAATTAACCCAACGCAAAGGAGGATCTAGAAGTTCTCCTTAATTCTCACCCAACAGTTTTCGATAAACAATCCAAGCATTTTGATGATGGAAGATCCACGGGTAAACGAAGAATTCGTTGCATAGAAGAGTAGAATGATAGCCAAGACGACCAACAAGGTGGCTATGTAGAATAAACGCTTGAAAATGGAGTAGATGAAGACGGGAACACCAATGCAAATGGCGAATTTTGAGATTGTTCACTGCAATTGCAAAAGGCCAAGAGGATAGTCCCTGCATCTCACTCTCGAAATTTTGGGGATATTTCTTGGTATCGTGGACACTCGGCCAAGACGCCTATACTAGCACCCGTAACTTCGGTGTATGCATATTCTTGGCGAGCAAACGGACGAACGAGATGATTGATTGAATCGGCACTCGTAGAGTTCAATGACTAGATTGTAACCTTAAGACGGATACGCGCATACTTTGCGGGACAAGTGACACTAAGCACTTTTTCAAGAAGTTTATATCTCCAATTGCTTGACGTTCGAACGGTATACTTTCGTACGACATACTTTCGTCTGTATTTTCCGAAATCTAGTGACTTCATCTGAGACCCAAAAGAAAAGATGGAGAAATGACGCTTTCAAGTACCAAGAAAGCCAAGCGTGTAATTTCATATCATATTCTCAGATAGATTGAAATCTTTAAGGTTTTGTTGTTTCCATTGCCCCTTTGTGCACGTTGATAGCCAATCGCGAATCGTTAATTCAGGGGGTTCTGAAAATTGAAACAAGCTTAACAAGAATCGGAAATTATAGCGGAGTATGATCACTTCAAGCGCCGCCTTGGCCACAATCGCTTTGGAAATAACCCAATATGGATCGAAACCCCCACAATATCTTTTCCATCAACCGTAAACATCATGATTTTGAAGCTGTACCTCAACTCTAAACCTATTCTAGAAGCGCAGTCGTCTGTAGATGGATGAAGGATGAAGGATGATGGAAGATGGAATACGGAAAGTGGAAGGTGGATCACATCATATGGTTTTTACTAAACATATACGGACAACGGAGCAGTACTTCCTCAGACTGGAAATTCAAGAACAATTCCTCTTTGCATTATTCGGAAGTCTCTATTGAGCTCCCGATTGAGGTACCGACCCGACAAGGTTGGCGGTCTACTGCAAGTTACAGTGATCACCGATATATTAGCGGTAGATGTCGTATAGTGGTCATTTGCCCAAGACCTCGTGTCGAAAAGCTTCTTCTCGAATACTATCCATCCATCACCGCTGCTAAATCTCAAGTTTATCCACCAGCCATCTATCCCATATCTCATAACCAGCTCTGTTCAAGTGAACGTGATCCTCATAATGGTTGTCAAGATCAACTTCCGGTGCTGCTAGCCACTCCACACCAGGCAATCCAGAGACTATGTTTTGTAGATCCTCGTTACTTCTATCAACATCCGATAGGTGGACATCTTTCTTGTAGAATAATGCCGTAACCACAATTCGTGCTCGGGGGAATGTTCTTCTCAATACCTCTAAGTGAAGAGCGAAGGGGTAAAGTTGAGCTTCGGTCAAGCTTCGACCGGGTTTTTTCAAATCATTGGAACCGATATTGACAATAACCATTCCCACTTTCTCTTGGGTCTTGGCTTTCCGGAGGAGGCCTAGATTTATGCGGTAAAGTACGTTGGGGATTGTATCGCCTCCTACCCCGGCGTTGAAAATTCCTGGCTTTGAACCTAAAATGAGATCATGACCAGTTGTTTTGAACCGTTCGAGCATGCTGGATCCAATGAGTACGAGATTGGTGGCTTCCAAGGACGCATTGTCAAGCTCCGGGAAATGGACATCGAGAGTGGTCTCTTCTGACCGCTTCTTCCATTTACTATTGTCCTTTATTTGATTGTCCAACTCTATATCAGACATCTGCAATAGCAATAACAGAGAATTGGTCTTGGGGGACTTCGTTGTGGTCGCCAGGGACGATGCTGCCGATGATGGCATGGTTTAAAACTTCAAGGGCGAAAGGTTCTTTCCCAATGTAACAACTAATTTTGTTGGTAGACAAATTTGATGTGTCAATTCAATGTATTGGCAGAACTTTAATATTTCTAGCAAATTAATTAGATTTATATTATACACAAAGCTGATATTTGCATACTGCGGCTCGATGAGACGGAACCCGGAGAATGAGTCATCCGGACTCGAAGTCTTCAATACACTGAATCATGTATACTTTGTAGCTCAAATCAACCAGGACACCTGTCTTGTGCCAAAATGAGGCAGGAAAGCAGGTTTCTCGAAATGATAAGCTTGGCTCTTTACCACCTCTCATGTGGTATCCAAGGACTTGAGTGGCCAAACCCGCTGTGTAAGACTCATACTGAAGAAGTAATCATTGGTGAAAGGACTACTTATGATCTCCATGATGAGCTATCGAGAGTGGATGGAACTATGAAGCAAATGGTGAGTGTCTGTTCAATTACCATAGTCACAGCATGCGAGTGGTGATACGCTGTTGGGAAATGATGGCTTGCCGTCCGTTGACGATTAGCTAAAAGCTTTAAAGGTCAGAAAAGCCAGAAAAGTCTTTTCATGCATTTCTGTAGCGCAAAATATGCTGTACAGGCTGTTATGAAGGATGATGGTGAAGTTTTCACTGCCATTTTAGATGCCGATTCCACGACACAGTAGACACATAGGTACTTGTTCTTCCTCAATTATCTACGCAAAGGTTTCTGCTTATCCAAACCACTTACAGTAAAGAATCTTGAGGAGCAGTTAAATACAATACGACCAATCATGCCCCCGCCGAGAAATCCCTCAAAGTCGCTGGTCACCAAATTATCTGTCTCGAGTGAAAGAGCTTCGCCGATACCCGTCATCATTTGGGAATAGGCTTATTTCCGCTGCTGCCACAAAACTCTTTGGGGAGTACAGCACCACTCGAAGTTGATTCGCACATCTTTGAGATCGCAAGCTTGTATCTACTGTCCGTGAATGAAACTCTGAGATTTACGTTCATTGGTATGGCTACACAGCGTGAGATGTTCTCGCTTGGGCTTGCGTCTGTACCTTCTGGCTCATACGCTTTGGCCTTTCACGTCATCAGCAGTACCAGCGATTGATTCGACTGCTCACATCGGCACCATTCAGTGGACCTTCTAACGATCTTCGAAACTTTCTCGGAATTGGTACCTGTATTGACCAAGATTTATAAGCTTTCTATCGCGATGGTGTGCGTCTCGCTGCCGCTTACGGAACAGATGCCATTCCAGAAGATGAAGCTATCGGCCACGCGTTATTTCGAGATCAAGACCGTGTTCTGCCTGAACATCATGTCCAGGATATCCAACAGTCCGAACTGCAGTCCAACAATATAAGGGTTTGGATGTCTCAAAGTAATTGGAAATTTGATAATAATTCAGTGTTTTAATCAAATTCAATATCCCAGATGATTTGAATGTTCTAATTGGTTTGGGGATTTAATGATCTTCATTGTTGGACTGCAGTTCGGACTATTGGACACTCTGATTATATCGTTGGGAATAATATGGATCTTATACCATCTCTACCCTAGACTGCTGGTGCTTGATCAGCTGTAAACATGAACATGATTCTGCATATCTTCAATCTTGTAGATGCGGAGCAGGTCTGCACCAGCGTCTTGAAACTACTTCGCCCGGGGACAGGATCTCTCCTTACCGGTGCCTAGGCTAGAACTACGCAGCCGGGGGAACTCGTGCTTGAGCCTCCGGTGTGCGAGCTAGGAGAATATAAGACGATATACTGGAATAGCGCGGAGAAATTAATTGAGCTGTGGCAGAGAGTAGCTAAGAGGTTGAGTATCAACATCAAAACTACTGCGGAGTATAATGAGGATGAAGATCCCGAAAGCAGTGATTCAATTAGCTAGCCATCAGGTAGCCTAGCAATGATATTCTTAATCCTGAATCTGATTACCAAATTGAAGATGTTATACACAGTTCAATTAGACCGTTGAAGTTATTTGAAGCGTCTTATTGAAGGTTCACGTCTCTATGCAAATTAGAAGGATTCAGTCCCAAGATTCCAAAAGCCCTTAACTGCTTTGATCTGATTAATTATTTTCCGATTGTATCATTAGTTCATCAAAAGTTGTATACCGAATTGAAAATTGAATTGAAGATATGATATACATTCCCAAATATTTCAGGTGTACCATAATCGGATCGGAATAACACCTAACATGTTACTCATGACTAATCAGAAAAGGTTTAGGCTGCAAATATGGCACAAAATGGATTACATAATCGTACATTAAAAACTTTTACTTTACTACATTTGCTTCTACAAATCTATTAAGGAAATAAACCTCCATCTTTCACATTGTTCCCATCACATACACCATCGATCAGCTACCATAATAAAAGCGCCATCTGTCCATCGCTATTTGTCCATCGCTGTTTCAATTCTCCCTTTCTCTTTGTCGCACACCATCTATCGATTACCATAATTAAAGCGTCATCTGTCAATCGCCATCTGTCAATCGCTATTTGTCCATCGTCATTTGTCCATCGCCGTTCGTCCATCGCCATTTCAATTATCCCTTTATCTCTGCCGCACACCATCTATCGAATATCATAATAAAAGCGCCATCTGTCGATGGAGCCAACAAAATTGCTTCTATAATGTGTTGTTGTGGACAAAAATTGTGTCTCATAGCACCTGCCCAGGTGTTGTTTAGAAAAATCCCGAAGCTATCTGTATGGTGGTGGTGGTTATGTTCTTTAACACCTGTGGCTTGAAAAACCCAAAGCTATTTGTATGGTGATGGTGGTTATGTTCTTTGGCACCTGTTGTCTAGAAAAACCCTGAGGCTGTATAGTGGCTGTGGTTACGTTCTTTAACACCTGTGGCTTGAAAAACCCAAAGCTATTTGTATGGTGATTGTGGTTACGTTCTTTAGCCCTTGTTGTTTAGAAAAACCCTGAAGCTATATAGTGGCTGTGGTTACGTTCTTTAGGTAACACCTGTTGTTTAGAAAAACCCCAAAACTATCTGTATAGTGATTGTGGTTACGTTCTTTAGCCCTTGTTGTTTAGAAAAACCCTGAAGCTATATAGTGGCTGTGGTTATGTTCTTTAACACCTGTTGCTTAGAAAAACCCCAAAACTATTTGTATAGTGATTGTGGTTACGTTCTTTAGCCCCTGTTGTTTGGAAAAAACCCCGAAACTATCTATATAGTGGTGGTGGTCATGTTTTTTAGCATATACTATTGTGAACAGCTTTAACACAACTCACAGATTAGCTTTTATCGGTCAATCACACGTCTCATTGTATTCCAAGAACCACGACTGGTTTAAATCCGGCATGGTTGCGAAAGTAAGTGGTTTTCAATATAATTGCTGTTTAACTATATCCATTACTGATTAAACTACGGAAGTAGGACATATTGGTTCCGATCAAGGGACTTCAGCTACAAGAACCACCTCTCCTTCGCGAGAGAGTATTTGTAAAATGGAAGGATTTATCATCAGACGAAACTTTCACGTTAGGCTCTTGCTCGCATCAGAACAAGCAGAATCTCAATTTTCTTATGACAGCAAGCTCTGATTCAGACGGGCATATTCATATCTATTTTTCCCTCAAAGTATCTATCAGGCAATCTTGTACGCGAAAGCAAATGGAGATGCTGTTTGTTGTTCCTCCGGACGCCAACTTGACAGATTCCTTTACACCTCTTCTGGCATCAGGCATTGATGATTTATCTTTCCTCGACGCTTCTGCCCTTCACCAAGTTGGCATAAGCAAATCAGGACTCGTTATGCGTGTAGAATTCGATCTGACTACGAGCGGTTTTGTCGTCATGAATAAACGGAAGAAGACTCCTGGGAGTATTACGCCCAAAGATGGTACCTCAAGCGATTTAATCGAAAGACTCAAATCTCTATCCAAAACGAAGATCTTCAGTGTATACATCAGCCCAAGTACTTATGCGCAGGTGAATTTCAAAAAGCTTCACGCGGATTTAATTACCGCCAAACGCAAAACTAACGTGAAGGAAACGTACGTTCAACAAGGGGCTATGTTAGTGGAATGGAGTATATTTGGACCTCCAGATCAATATGACACATTGCCCCCACAGGACACATTACTGCCACAGGACACATTACCGCCGCCATACACCAAAAACCCTACACCATTATTAAAGGAAGTGCAGGTTCCTCAGTCGCCACCAATCATGCTCAAGGATGGATCGCTATCAATTGATACTATCGAAGTGGTAATTGCCGAGACACCGACTCAAACTCCAGTGAGCCCAAATCCCACGCTGGTAATGCATGGCATCTTTTCGAGCGTTGAAGAGTCGTTTGACAGCGAACCGAACTTGAACGATTTTGAAGAGGACTCTCGATACATTACAACAGACTTCGACGTGTGCTCGGATGAAGAATCCCTCGCTAAATTAAATTCTCGAGAACTAAGTCAGCCATCTACATCCCCATGCGACTTAGCGATTTTGAATGGGCTTCAGGCGAAGTTGATTGAGTGGTTGAAAGGAGCAATGAAGCAAAATCCAAATGTATACAAGCACAAAAGTTTAGCTGGAAAGCTATCACTTCTTGGCTATTATATCCGTACATCTAATGCTGAAGCATTTAATGTTACTAGACTCTGGTGTTCTGCGATATTCTTCTACGATCCTCTTGATTCCATCGACACTCCCGAGACTCCCAAGTCATATTACCAGACTAACAAACATCCTGTCTCACAGATGTTCGACCTGATTGAGTGGGCTAATACGTTTCGCTATGGCGCTGAGTTCATTTCGCCGCTGGTGGATGATTTTGTGAAGCTAGGTAGAGCTGCTCGCTCCTTTATCGCATCTCGGACGCAGCAGAACGAAGAGAATTTTGATAATCGGAAAAGTGTTTGCATGGCTCGCATATTGACTGCATTTGGCACATCGGATATTGGTGAAAAGAAGCGCAAGGCTGTTTCTGGAAAAGAGCGTAATCTCTTAGAAACTCCTATTAATGAGGTATCTAAGCGAGTCAGAATATTAAATGAAAGATGATTTCAATCAAATTCATGCGTTCACTCATCCCAAAATCGCCGATGTATCTTCAGAAATGAGTGACAGCTTTTGGCACTCAGAAACAAATTATTTTAAATCGAAGAACTAAAAAAGAAAATGTCAAGTATAATAATTTTGGGGGTCTAGATCACCAGTCAGTGTATGGATTGACGGCACAATTCTTACGTTTCAATTTTTTTAACAAATTCATTCTTCAATTGTCTGATATCAATTTTCAAATTTTGATTGTTCCATTTCTCATGAACAATTGTAACGATTTCCGAGATATATAAATTGATATATCAGAAAAATTTTATAAGTCAATTTTTTTGTAGTGCCCTGTCAATCCGTATATCCACTGATGGATGTTTCACAGACTCTTGCGACTAGAAACTGGTACAAAATAAATCACTATGGTTACATCTCTCATTCAAATTCATATTCTCTATAAGATAGGATACCTTCATAGTATTTTAGGCTTGCTCAGGTTCTCGTCGTCAGATAATCTGCTTCTAACTTTTAAATCCAATTAATACTGTGTATTTAAGAAATGAACCTGCTGACTCAATATACTTATTTTCTTAAATGGAGCAACGCAAGCTGACGCAGTTCAAACTGTTGGTCCCGCTGTCGAGATGAGGCAATCATTCAGATCCACACCTTGCCGTGTTCCGGCTCTCCACAGATAACTTACTAAAATATAACGATTTGCCTCCATCTCATCAGTGCTTGTAGTATTTCATTAAAACTCGACACGCATCACTGCAAAAAACTTCAAATTCCCAACTTTCTTCAAGATGTCCACTACTCCTTCGGTTCCCCCACTCGACGCAACCTCATTTACAGTTCGGGAATATATTTCTCACATACTTTATAATCATTACGATGTCCCGAAGCATGAAGCCGAGGACCTGGCGACGCAATGGAAATATGGTCGCGGGTCAGAGCTCAGAACCTTTGACGTCGATACATTCCGCTCGATATTTGGTGCTGAGGTAGGCACGTTGTTGTTTGAATATGTGAGGAAGGAGTTGGGTCTGTCCAAGGCTGGTTCAAACGAAAAGCTAGCGGGCGGTGGGGCGGCTCAGAGGGCTGAAAAGGATATCTTTGGAATAACGCCTGGCTGTACGTTTACCGTCTTTTTCGGGTTCTACTGACATAGCTGACGTAACTTATAGTATCCATCGTCTATTTAACGTTGGGCTTCAGTGTTGCTTTCGCTTTTACATTGGGGTCGCAATGGGGTACAGCAAGTTCTGCGAAAATCGAGGCCCTCAGTTTATTTACTATGCTTTCGTTTATTGGGTTTTTGGTCTGTTACCTGGTGTATTATTTCCTTCGTTTCTAAAGTTGATCGCTCTTTGTCTTTTGGAAGAAGCTCGGGATGCAATTTCAATTTAAACTAAATGTTGGACATCATGTTACAAAAGGACTTAGGGTTAGATAGAAGTACCCTACCGCATTGAAATCTAGGCCCATTCCATAATTGACTCAGTATGTATCCCTTTGTGTGTCGGCTTATCATCTCTATTGTAACCATGAATTCTATGCACGCAAAAGGGCAAAGAAAAGGTCTGCCAACTCGTCGACACATGAAAAAAATGAATTATATTGATTATACATACATACATACGCATGATCTAAGGTATCTTCTAATTATAACGATTGATCTAAAAATTCTTGGTGACTTGGAAAACAAAGTATACTCGATCGCTTGATTATCTAGCCGCATAGAATATAGACCACGGAGATGAACTCTCCTGAACGCTCGGCATTAATATTTTGGCTCCCGCCTGTTCCGCAACCGGATCTTTTTCGCTAAGTATAATATCTGCGGCATTGACCGATTCACCATATGGCCAATCGGTGATTTCGGCGGCAGTTTTGGAGGAAGAGGAGGCACCAAACATTTTAGAGAATAATTTGGATATGGCATTTTGAGCTGGTGGTGAAATATTATCACAGATGTTCTCTGCTAGACCAAGAGGGAGAAAAATTCGAGGTTCTCCAGATGTTATGGTGATATTCGTCGATCGTTTGACTCTGAAAGATTCTCCCGTGAGAATGTCGACTAATATGGTACCATTTTTGAACATGGTAGGTATGGAGATGTTTTTGGATCTGGCCTGGCTACCTAGGTTGGTCAGCACCATGAGCACGGGGCCCTTCTGCGTAGCAGCAACATTGTCTTCAATGTGAAGTTTTGTGGTTAGATGTGTACCAAATCCTGCATCCCAGCCCAGCTTTCTAATCTGGTTCAATCGTGCGATGTATTGGTATAACGGTGTTATTTTATAATCGGATGTCCACATCAGCTCTCGCGAGCCTGGATCACCATCTCCAGAATAAGATTGTTCTTGTCCATAGTAAACAATTGGCACACCATCGGTGAGCAGAGTCCATGCCATAGCATTCTTTACAACAGCTAAATCCGCGTTGGTGTCGCTGGTAAACCGTGGCATGTCATGATTCTCCATAAAAGTTGACATTTGCTGCGTGTCGCGGAATTTCGATCGATATGCGGGAGTGAGGAGATTGGTCAGCTCATACATACTTCCACCATCTCTATGAAAGGCTCTCTTTAACGGATAATATGTCCCGTAGTCTAGAAGGCCTCCAACATAAGGTTGATATGAGCTTAAGTAGTCGGGATCACCTGACAATACCTCACCCACCGACCAGACCCCAGCAGCCCTAATAAAATCGGGCCAGAAATTCTTCCTGACGTGTTTGACGGTATCAAGTCTCAAACCATCAATTTTAAACTTTTGTACAAGTTTTGTGATCCAGGCTTGGAGGGTGAGTACCACGGTAGGATCCTCCGTATTTAGATCGGGTAATGGCACATGTCCATCCCCCAACCATCCTTCCTCGCTTTGCTGCTGATTTTCGTAATTTGTGATGAATGACTGTGGGTGATAGTATGATGAATCATTAAAAGGTACGTATCTGGAATATTCCACTGTAGGAGGCGAACCCATATGGTTGACAACTATATCAACCATCAAAAACATACCCCGAGCGTGCAAGGCATCCGATAGGGCGAGTAAATCATCAGCGGTTCCAAAATGTGGATTTACTGAATAAATATCCTCCGGCCAATAACCATGATAGGCAACCCCATACTCAGTCAATTCTTCGATATTCTTGGTGATCTGCATGGAATCGTTAGTAAATGCAATTAGAACACCGATGAGGCGAAAAAACAAACGGGCGAAATCCAAACTGCATCAAATCCCATTCCTTGGATATAATCAAGTTTAGATATTATTCCCCTCCATGTTCCACCACAATATTCTCTTATCCCAGGATCTGAGCCTCTATTTGGATTATTCTCATCTTCTATGGCAAATCTGTCGGTGAGCACTTGGTATATGGAACGTCTTTTCCAGGCCTCGGCATTGGACATGGTGTAACAATTGATGGTGGAGAAAAGAGCGAGAGAGATGGTTCAAAGGAAAATATTGATAATCATCTGTTAAGGCAGCTTCTGGGTTACATGACTTTTATAATTTTTGAGAAAGGAGAGGAGATACGAAATACATAGACGATCGAATACATTTGTAATTTTGTTTCTTTTTTGAGTTCGTATACGAATAGAAAGGGATCCATGGATAACCTTGCAAGCCAAATATAGAATGAGACATCACGTGAACATAATCTACAATTCCCCTATCTTGAACTTCACACCACATCATTATTTTTGATGATCAAGACCATGGATGAGTCTCGCAACCTTGCGCTTGGTATGTAATTAAAAGAACCTCGTAATGCTTAAATACGAGTATTTCATTCTATGTATCACATTTCAAAGAAGGAGAGGAATTGAGGATTGAACCATTTTCCAATGGAGATCTCGCCTTGCTATGCCTGATACTAGTGTACAGATTATTATAAGATATCGCTCGCTATATCCCAGCATCCAGCACCACATGTCAATGACACCTCCCAAAAGACCTCCATCCGTTACGCCGGTACCCATTCTAGTCTAAAGATAACTCCATGGTATCACACTATGAGGTAGTGTCCTCAACAGAGCTATCTTCACCATCAAGTGATTTCTCGTCTCGGGTTTCTAAGAATATCAGTCAGTAACTGATGATATGCGTATGATCCACCCGTGGGTGTACAGGCTGACGGGACACTACAAATTTGACTTATTGATATCTCCTGATATATCAATTTATATATTGCTCCAATTGTTCATCACAAATGGAACAATCAAAATGTGAAGTTTGATATCAAACGATTGAAGAACAAAAAGTGAGAAGTGTCCCGTCAATCCATGCACCGACTGGTGATCTCATCAATGATGTGAAAACATACCCAAATTTGAAGCCTTATCTACCACTTTGATCCTGTCCCATTCTCCTTTGCAACCATTGAAGATTCCGGTGCACATTCCTTTGCAAAAACCGCTGTAAACGTCGTAGACACCTGCAGCACAAATTATCTGCCAGCTTGGTCTGCAATGCCGATAAAGCATCACAAGGGTTACCAATTCAATGCGTGACTCAATGGCTCTTAACGGAGAACGTTTCATCTGGTTATATTCGAAGGCACGATCGATGCCGTAGCAAGCTAACGCTGCGGTTGTCGCTAGCCCGGCAAAGGGAATCATTCTCCTAAATGCTACACGTGCCGGCATGATTGTTGATTACCCAGGTATTAATTATCAATTGTTTGATTTTCTGAAGCGAATTGAAAGATTTGATAGTAGGTTTCAATGATAGGAAAGCAAAAGCTGTTTGAAGAAAGATATGAGAAGAAAGTCTGTTCATATATATATGTGAATTTCTTTTGGTTTTAGGTTGTCAGTAAGCTTGTGTGTTGTGACATATATCATGTGTTTAGGTGATATCTTAGTTCAAGACTAGCTTAAACTAAGCAATACTTTAATGTTAGTCTAGCGTGTGTATGTGAATCTCGAGGCTGTGCATTTGAAACTTGAGGCATTCGGTCACATAAAAAAAATGACTTCCTTGATCCTCTGGGAGGATCTCGCTAAATATCCCTGATCAAAAGAGCGAAAGATATTGAAGTGAGTCTATAGGAAACCTAGACTACTTTGATATATATATAAAGAGATTCCTTAAGAATCTCTTTCCTCTTTAGCTTTCTCTTTCTGGTAATTTGACCTCTATCGGTATTAGGGATGCATATGAAAGGTGCAATTTTAGTGAATGGACACATATTCTAGATCCATAACATTGATAATTCTACACCCTTTGCACACCTATAAGAACGATCTCTTTATCGGCATGCTCTAGTAGGTGTTTGTGACATATGGTTTGTCTTGGTCTGTCTTGGTTCAAACTCTAACTCATGAACTATTTCGCATGCTTTTATTTCTATATACACCCTTTTTGTCATGAAACGCACTCAATCGCCATGCAATCGCATGTACATATTCGCTATTTATACATAGCTAATATAGATGAACACTCTATGAACGATTTGATCATAGTCTTTGAGTCCTAGATCCTAAGGATATCTTATATACCCTGCTCTCGCAGTTCTTCTGAGGCAAACTTTCGCACTTTTCAATGTTCTAGAGCATGCGAGAAAATCATTATATCAAAGCTTTTGTAGAAGGCTTTGCATATGACGTAGGATTTCAATATTACGCTAAACCTAGCTCCTTCTTCTGAAGTATAACGATTCGAACCCTGGTGACCCCCGCCCTCCCCCCTTCATCTCCCTCCCTTTCAAGGCCCTATAATTGTCCCTAATTATCTTATAAAATCACTCTCATGCCATCATATTATTATACAATCTTACCAGATAACTACATAACTATATAAGATGACCTTAGGAGGTTCGGTAGTCAACGAATCATAAGCGCTATATACCCCGCGCACTCGAAAGTTTCTTCTGGCCACAAATATTAAAATTCCGATATGCAACTCGCCATACCTACCTGATTATGACCCAATACAACCTTTCAATTCCGATAATTCAATCCATCAACTGTATATGATACAATCAAACATTGATCGGTGTTTGGAGATTCGCGTGCGACCGGCCTAATTCCCATTGTAGCATTTGCAACTTTAGTCCCTAGGAATTGGCTTGCAGAATCAAAATTTAAGAAAGAACTGAAGCTCCAGGAATTCAAGTTCTGTGAGGATCATTTTTAGAGGCTAGCGATCAAATCAATGTGCTGAGGTTCTGATGGAAAAGTTTGGGTATGGTATGAGGGGGATTTTTCCTATATTGTCTAGTATGATTCATATTCACTAGTACGGTAACTCCAAGTTAAGACATACTTCGAAAGGCCTAGGTCTATCAGCGAGCAAAGCGAATTTGAGTTTTAGATTATTGCATTTTGGATTGGCGTCTAAATGATTATCTAACTACAAACAGTTTTGTTCTGACGTCTCCACTACTCATTTTTTCATCATACCAAGCTCATAACACCACAACACCACAAGCCGTGAAAAGCTTTACCAAAAGATCAGTGTCATCACAGCACTTATACTAGTTGCACTCAATTCTGCAAAGTGTCGTTAGTGTAATACACTTCAAGTTTTGAGACCCCCCAAGACACTTTCGGATAAGAAATAGTACTTGAGTAGTACACGTGAAACTCAGATGGAAGCCTTTCCATCAAGGGTGATTCTGTCGCAACAACTTTGAGATTGATAGCAACTGCGCCGCATGTCATATCGAAGTCTGAAACACAACGAGTATCATTTTAAGAATTGCTCGAAAGTCGGGACTAGAATCGTTTGAAGATCGAAGTGTGGTGTCGAGAGTCGAAGACCTTACTGCTAATTGCTTTAAAAAAAGGGTGCAATTCTCGAGAGTCAATGGATTACACCATTCAAGCTGCTGCTGTCATGTTCTGTGTAGGTATTGCGTTCTTGCAAGTATCATTCCGGCCGAGGTTGCTCTGATGTGCAGCTCGAGGGGATTTCCTCATAGCTATTCCGTTGCATTACTCAAGTCTAGCATACATTAGCTTTTGGATATCGACTTTCGTGTTCTGCGGCTGGCGTCTCATGGTCAACTTCCTGAATTTTGTGTCCTCGTATGGTCGCTGATTTTGGTATTGTTTTTCGTGGTATGGTATGCGAAGGTACCTGAGAATCTATATGTCGGAGGCAGTGTTACGAGCTTTGCAACGTTGTCTATCCACGGCGTTCGGTGATGGCTTGTATGGCATAGCGTCGTGAGGGTGCTTGGTCAAAATATCCACATCGAGTAATTCTATCTGTGAGTCCAGCGATGGCCGACTGCTGTTTACCACAGATTTTGCCCCCTCTCTTTCATTTCCCAATCCCAATAATTCATAAGACACCCGTCACCATTATTATCGAAACCCTGTCTTAATTTCGTATTCTTGATCATCGCTGCCATTCCACCCGTCTCTTCAAAGCAACATCTTAGAGCTTACCAGCTCCTCCGGAATCTAGTTTCCTCAGAAACCAGAGCTCTTCTGAGATTGAAGCCGAGTCCCACCAGCTCACATTACGCTGTCCATTGTCCAATATTTGGAAAAGAAGCCATAATTATTGCCAAAGACAACATATAATCCACTGCCACCCGTCTCACAAAACAAAATAAACTGAACTTTGACCCTTTTTTCCCCTACTGTTTTTTTCTCGCCCCTCCCTCCCCCCGAAAACATCATGATTTGAACTCTTATCCTTTTCAGCACAAGCCGCAAAACTGAATGCTTATCCCAAGCACTTGCGATTGTAAGCTGAATTTCAATCATTCCCTCATCCTTCTTTCACAAACACAGAGACATCACAAACAACGAAAATGCCGATCATAACGTATTGACGTTGTCCTCCTGCATATGAGCCTCGTTCCTCCTCCTGAGAACCCCGGGGATCTACTTCTCCTTCTCTCAATCTTTCATCAGAACCAACATTGCAAAACATCCGATTGCCCTTCTTGTACATAGATCACTTGGACCACCAAGACCACCAACATTACAAACACCATATAGGTCGGATAGACCACAAAACAACACAGAACACCACCAACACCACAAAAAATCATCAACACCACCAACACCACCAACACTACAAAATACCACAAACACCATGAAGACCATAAACACTACAGATGATACTAAAATTCCCATCCTTGTACAAACACTCCAAATAGAACCGCTATCTTCCTCCATGTGCAAAACAGATCAAGAGAGATCAAGAGAGAGAAAGAGAGAGAGAGAGAGAGAGAGAGAGAGAGAGAGAGAGAGAGAGAGAGAGAGAGATGCCGACCGGACTTGATATGGGAAGTGAGTTTTTCGACATTGTATATGGAAGAGATCAAGACAGAGAGAGATGCCGACCAGACTTGATATGGGAAGTGAGTTTTTCGACATTGTATGTGGAAGAGATCAAGACAGAGAGAGATAAAGCTCCAGCAATTCTGTCTTCTGCATTTTATAAATCAGAAATCTCAAGAAAGAGATATAAAAAAAGAATCTTAGGGCTTGTTTGATTGCAAAATCCGCGCTGAATCCGCTGAAATAATCTACTCTTTGTACTACTACGGATTCCATAGTAGTAGCAATTTATTTCAAAAAGAGTGGATTATTGATTTATGGTTTTATAGTTTGTATATCAAATCTATTATAAAATTTATTAAAATGAAAGAAAGTGGAGTATGTATATAGTATATATATAAATTAGGTGGGGTAATCCGAATTTTCAGTATATTGCTGTTATTTGAATAACTAAATAAGTGAATGTGGGGATAGTTTTATTTAAATTTATATATAATTATAAACTCTAATTCAAAATCAATTTATAGCTTTAAGCTTTATTTATTATAGCTTCAGGCTTTATCCACTATAACTTCAGATTTTATATATTAAAGCTTTAGGCTTTAAAGTTTATAGAGACCTATAAAAAGAACGGATTATTTTAGTAGATTTAATAAGGCTAGCTTTTTTTAATTCTTATTTTCAATCCGTATTTTCATTTTCCTATATAAATTTATTAAAAAACACAAATTATTTAATATTATTTTAGAATGATCTATCCCCTTCCTACTTCAAAATATACTAAATTCATTGAAATACAGATTATTCAATAGAATCCATAATTTGATATTCAAATATGAATTCAAAATCTATTTTCAAAAAGCGTGGAATATTCAGTGGATTCAGTGCGGATTTGTACATTCAAACTAGCCCTTAGTAGCTTTTTATTTTTAATATTAAAAACCTTAATATATAAATCGGATTTTCTATTCCCATTTCTTTTTCAATATATAGAATATTTATAATATTCTATATCGTTTTAATGTTCCACATAATCAGGGATATTTGGGTTGTTTCAATGTTCCATACAATTAAAGACATTCAGGTTGTTTTAATGTTTCGCACAATCAGGAACATTCGGATCGTTTTGATCTTTTACACAATCAGGGATGTTCAGGTTGTTTCAATATTTCATACAATCAAGAACATTCGGGTCGTTTTAATGTTCCACACAATTAAGGACATTCAGGTCGTTTTGATATTCCACACAATCAGAAACATTCGGATCGTTTCATTGTCTCGGAATATCTAAAGCACCCAAAGAATCAGAATGTCCTAATCCAAGTTATTGTTTCAATCAAAATTGAGGCAGTATTCTTAATAAGGTTGCCATAGAATTCATTATCTCCATTTTTCAGTATTAAAACTAAGATCCTAACTACTCCGCTTCGCCAGTAACAATCATCAGCCTAGACTATCCCCGACTCATTTTTAACCTCTCCTTCCAAATGGCACTCTTGGGAAATCTAATGGTAACTTCAACTTCGCTGTCCTCCTTTGTGCGGCAGTTGCCTTGTCCAAATCCAATGCCTTCCTCCTCGCCTCCGGAAGTCCTACAACCCTTGCACCAATCTCCTTGAAATATTGAGTCATCTCCTTTGTCTCCAACTTCAAATCCAGTTGAAGATCATACAGATCAACTTCATAGTTATCAACTAGACATGCTAATGCACATGCGTGGGTGATGAGGAGATCAGACTTGAATTTCGACATGACTCCAGCGTCCGAGTATTTGCGTCGTACGTCTTCAATGATAGCTTGCGGTATGTTGTCACCCAACTTCGTTTTCATTTCGTCGCGCTTGGGTAGCATTCTTCCACCTCGCATTGGTCGAGAAGCCATGTGTAAATCTAACAAGAGAAGGAGGTATCGTAAGACTCTGAGCTTATTAACGCCTGCGGTAGCTGCGGAGACGATTCTGGCCGACACATATCTCGAGTTGGTCGTAATGTTCTTCTTTGCTTTGACTGATTGTTCCCATTCCAAGACCGGTACAGACTTGAAAATGTCACTTCCAATGAGGCTGTCCACCGTATACACATCCTTGATATCTTTCGCGGTAAGGTCTGCTTTTGGTCGTGGTTTGGCTGCATCTGCTTGTTCCTCTAGGTCTTTTCTAGATGCCATGCCAGATGTAGCTTCTGCCATAGATGCAATAATGGCAGATTTTGCAGCATCCAACTTCGCTGGCTTGGCACCATCCGCGAGTAATCTAGAGCCTCTGTTCGCTGAGATGGCATTCTCGGTAACGGAAGCAATGGCTTTCCTCGCTTTCTTAGTACCGAAAGTCTCTCCAAGGTCATTGCGAAGCTCTCGGATAGTCTGCGAGTAGTGTTAGCATCGACTCTGAGATTCCTTTGCAATAGACTTACATGTTTGGCAAATTCAGCCTCCGTAGCTTGATGTGCTCTAACGCTCCCACGAACCACCATCTTTCGCGCTTCCATAACCTCTAATTTTCCGGTCTTTGGATCGTACACACCGACATAATGTTTCAATAATGTATCAGACCCACCCGCTTCTTCCTCTCGCGCAGTATAGTCAAGCTTTGGATGTTCTGAGGAATGGAGGAGGACTTCAGTTGTAGCAATTGCTCCGCTTCGTCCTGGTCGTTGAGGGGCATTCTTGCGAGGCTTTGTGAATGGTTGAAGAGATATAGATGCGGGCATAGCAAGTCCAGGAGTGGATGCTATAAAGAGTCAACCTTTTATAACTTTGCAACCTCATTTTGAGACTTTAATGTTCTCCTGGTCTTAACTTAGAAACATACCAATTACAGGAGCCCAATCATCACCATCCTTTAAGGAAATCTGAACATTTCTGTCTTCTTCGATTGCCACTTTTTTGCTGGGTCTCGAAGAACCATCGGCATTCTTCTTGCGCTTCTTGCTTTTCTCAATGTTATCCGCCATTTTGTGATCAAAGTGAAGCCTAGGCAAATTGTATGAAGGCGCCGGGTCTACAAGCTTCTGTTCTGTCGCAAATCAAATAAATTTTTGGATGGGTCGGCAATTGGAAACTTTTTTCCCGACATTTTGCTAAAACAGACGAGGCTGAGATGCTGGTGGCTTGACCAATGAGCGGGGTTGTGTTGAGCTGGTCATATGCAGCTTTCAAGCTTATCTAATTTATTATATATGAGGCGTGCAATGATTTTGGTCAATTGTCAATTTATCTATATACCTACCTACCTTATTATATCTAAGTACCTACCTAGATACTAGGTAGGTATGCTGTCATTGAAATAGCTGGAGGTAGCTGCAAGTAGAATTAAAGATAGTTTGAGGAGTCCAACGGGTATTTTGCATTCCGTAGCGTCGAGAGCAAAGCGGGGGAAGATGAGTTGGTGAGAATTGACACTCTACTTCGTTTGTGTATATCTGGGGAAGGGCTTGATATTACATGCGGGGAAGCTCGAAGCACATCACAACAATCACTTCGTTCGAAATGCTCGCCGTCGAGTTTCGAAGTAGCATCATAGACATCACAATCACTTTCCAAGGCATTTCACATTGTGCATAGATGACATCAGTGAAGAAGAACTTCTTTTTTTCTTATTCATTCCTATCGGGTTGGTAGTCATAAAGGCATTTAGCATCAGAGGCAGCTTCTTTCCCATGACGTGTTGGTTCATAAACCCTCAATGAACAAATCGACGTTGCATTGTTGACCGATCCAGCTTCCTTCCAAAACTTCCCACCACATGCTGACAAGTGCGCGTCATCAAACTGATCTTTCCTTGAACACCCAGCCGCCGTTGAACGAAGCGCGAACTCCGAACTTGTTGGTGAATACTGAAATGCTGAAAAAGGCGAAGACGTTTGGTGCGAGAAATGGCGCATTCGAAAAGAGGTTAAGATTTCATGATGTTATGATTCGAGAGGTAAGGGGTATCGAGATCGAGTTGTTTTGAGTTGTTTACTTGCTGTGGAGGGGTTAGTGTATGTTCAACAAAGAAAATTGCCCCTACGACAAAGACCGCTGAAAAGCAAATCTTCGATCTGAAGCAACGGGAAGGTCAAAACTTACGATCGGGCACGAGTCTTGCGGCGCTTACGCTTCAAGCGCCTAGTGCGCTTTTTCCTCCACTTTGCTCTCCTAAAGGTGGTTGTCAGTTAAGGTACTTGAAGTTGTTGATGTGCAAGTGATGGAAATCGAGCCAAGAGGGGTAAAAATTCATTCTCGAGGAAATGAGGGGAAATGTGTTGATTGCAATGGTTCAAATGCTTTCAATAAGCATAGAGTGCACTGTGAATGGCGATTGAGGGTAAAATGGATGGATTTCAACTTACATTTTCAATGTGAGTTGTATGAAGATGGTGAGGAGGAGAAGTCAATTCCGTTGATTGAAGCTCGAAATATGGGTGTTGATACTCGCTTAATTTTCGAGCTAATTTAGCGCATTCTGACTGATTAGGGCTAGTCACATGACTGCCCACCTGTTCCCAAGATGCCCAGTATAGATTCCTTTACCTGGTCGGGCCCGACTTGAGGAAAATTATTACTAGGTAGGTACTAGGTAGGCTCTACGTCAGCGAAATAATAGGCGGCAATTGACCACCATTTGAAAGAATTTCAATAATTAAAATCTTCTTTCAATATAATATTAAATAATAAAACTACTTTCTATCAATATAAAAAAGATTCAAATTTTCATTTAATCTTTTCAATTTTCAATATTTAATTTGAAATAGATTTATAATCTATTAAAAAGGTCTTTTGAAAGGGTACTCAATTTCCGCCTGTTTTTTCGCTTACGTAGAGGTAGGTACTTGGTAGGTGTGTAGGGTTCCAACATGTTCCTGTGCTTTCCAGATATGACGCTCCGTATAGCTTGCCCGGTATTTCATTCAAAGGTTCGCATTCATCCGGACGACAGTATCAATGTTTAATATCAATATAAACGTTCAAGTCCCTTTTTAATCTTGGACATTAGAACTGGCATATGATGATAGCTCTGATATCACGAGAGAGAAGCCTAAGTACATACCTGCTCAAAAAGCATAGCACTTGGCCTACGATACGTCTACATTTTTCAAGGGGCTTATTCAGAAACTTTCCAATCAAACTTTCCAATGGGAAACACATTTATACTTAACCAACAGAGGTCTCATAGACGTTGACATGACACCACCAGGTAATTTGTCGTCGGGGAGGATCGTCAGTGAGGCCTAGGTGTCGCAAGGTTGGCACCAGTTGCAATGGAAAGCGATCTTAATATACATGTTTTTATCATCCCCAATTTTCATTCAAGCTTCAATCAGACCCCCCAAAATGTATGCGGTCTGAGATGCAACAAAGGCTCGCAGTCTCCCAAGCATAGAAGGGAGTTCGTTGACGAAGGATGCCCGTTTATCACGTGACAGTGAAACTAGGAATTGCATGTGGCTGCCTCCCTTCGTTCCTTCCCAAGAAAGACGAGAGAAGTGAAAAAGAAGCAAGGTGATGCGATACACCAAGAAATTCTTCAAGTTACATAATCAAGATGATCTACGATGAAGCATAGTTTGGCTAAACACTCACAATTTCATCTTTTACTACTTCCATCCTGTCGGGTACCGTTGATTTACTTGCGGCCATTTCGTAATAAGTATCAAACTGAAAAATTCACATTCGAAACCTTCTTATTCATCTCCTACGAATCTCTTGATATCTATCGTCTCTCCTAAGGTGATGTGAATTGCGCATTCTCTGATCATTTGAACCAATATCGATGCTTATTTGACTAGACCGACATCATCCAGTTTCATGCTTCTCTAAATATACGTTAACACTCCATTTTCTCTCTTTCTGACTTTCCCATATTTTCACATTTTCCACAATTTGTCTCGAGTCCAGCATCCAAGATCTCATAATCACAATGGAAGCACCGGGTTTGAATTGTGAGCTCAGCGGTCAAGACCACCGTGAGAACATTGATCGATCCCTAATGGGAACTCATGAAGGGAATAGCCATGGCATTGATAACAGCCTTGTCGTTGCATCGCTCAAGTATGAGCATGCACAAACTAGTCAAGAGTTCAGTTCGTAAGCCTCTTATCTCATCAACCTTTCGTGATCTAATATAGATTTTGCAGCAATTCCAATTCGTGCCAGAGGCTATCTTCATGTGGGAAGAGAGACGGAATGGTATGTACTTTGTTCAATCGATCTGTAACCTGCTAAGAGTTTAGTGATTTTTCCATTGATAGTGTGATTGTTTCGAAGCAACACTTTCGTGTCTACACCATCATATATGATACGGACAAGCTGGATGAGTACCCACCTTCAATCTATTGCGAAGACCTTGAATCCAGAAATGGTACCTATGTGAACAATGTGTTGATCGGTGTAGTCGGCAATGAAAGAATTGGACATCTTCTTGTTGACGGTGATTTGATTGAGATCCGACCTGATTGGAAGTTTCGATTTCACCAACCAAGATCAAGAACAACATCGCATATGCCATTGCCTGATATCGAAATCAAGGTATTCATGTCATATTCTTCTCTTGGTATATCTTTCATGTTTGACTAATATATTCGTAGTATTTCAAAGATCGATACACCATTTCCAACCATGTTCTTGGCAGCGGTATTGCTGGAGAGGTTTTTCTTGCCAATAATGTTGGCAACTCGAAGCAGGTAGCATGCAAAGTAATCAAAATAAGTCCCCCAAGACGTGCGCATTCCATCTCCCATGATTCTACAGGATTAAGTCGGCAATACGATACCGATCTGGCGAGGAAATCACACCTACGAGAAGTTGACATACTGTCTAAACTTAATCATGTAAGTTGTGACAAGCTCACTCATTCAGTCGTCTATGTTTTCAGATGGCCGAGATTGACAAATCATAGCCAAATATTATCCGTATTGAGAGGGCCTTCCTTTCCAACGACAGGTTGTATATGTTTACAGAGCTTGCTGCGGCAGGAGACCTATATACATACTTCGATTCTTGTGACAACAGGCTTGAAGACGCCCCTGCTCGCCTCATTACGCGACAAATCGCTCTGGCTCTAGAATATCTTCACTCGAAAGGAATTGCACATAGAGATGTTAAAATGGAAAATATTCTCATTACAAACACCGATATCGGCTCTCGAGTCATTCTCACAGACTTTGGCCTTGCCAATTATACAGACAAAACAACCGGCAGGCTCTTCTCTTCAGTAGGAACAGAGGGTTACGTTGCACCGTAAGTATATCTTCAAAAATGACAGTTAACAAATATTTGTACTGATTGATAATAGCGAAATCATTGGTTCTGACGTAAGCCGTGGCTATACGACAGCTGCAGACATGTGGTCATTTGGAATATTGACATGGGGCTTGCTCACTGGTGAAAGTTCGATTCCCCGAGGCAGACTGTCCCAGCTGGAAGAAATTCAAGCTGCCAAGAACTTTCTTTCGTCCGATGAAGAAGAGATAGCAAACAAGTGGTCCTATCTTCATCGGAGAGCTCGATCATTTCTGCGCGGCCTTTTGGCTAGTGATGCAAGTCAACGTATGACTGCTGTTCAAGCAGTAAATCATCCATGGTACAAGAAACCTCCCGTTTCCAACGCGATAGAGCAGGCATATGAGCGAGTTACAAGGTTCTGGAAGCCACGAGATGACGATGATATTCTTGAATGCCTGCCTGGATATACCGTGCCTACAACAGAGGTTACAAGTTCAGGTCGTCGAAAGCGCTTACCTGATACTTCTTTGTCGCCCTACTTCAATCTTGACCGCCATCTACAATCAAGATCTCCACACATGGCGAAACGCAGACGTATACTTGACGATCTTAAAGAAACTGGAGGAACCTTCGTGGATTCAGAATCACAACAGAATGAACCTAGAGATGGCCCCAGAAGCAAGAATCACATTCAAGTGAAATCGGTTACTGGAATTGATTTGTTCAGAAGCTCCACATCTTCAATGGACAGACAAACACGAAATAGTAACAGGCCCAATTATGAGACATCATCTTCTAAAGATAATCTGAATAGATTAAGACCGGTCAAGAAAATGATACAAGACCCTCAGAGTCATCCTGCATCCTCTAATAGAGCTAGTGATGCTCATTCAAACGCCTCGAATGATGTGAGAGTCAGAAGAGAAACAAATCCGGCCAATCAAGAAATCCACGATACTGCCTCACAGCGTGTATCAAAGTTTTGTTCGGCTAAGGCTTTCAAGGAAGAGATCAATATTGTCAGAAAAGAGAGATTTCTGGAAGCTTGATGATCGTTTGATCTTGGGTGGAGATTAGGTAGCTTGGGGGACTTCGGGGGTATTCACGCTGAATACATGACAGACGCAGCTCGGAACGGAAAGAAAGGATTTGCTACTATGAGCACTTCGCATGCTTTTCTCTACAAATAACACCCCGACCATTAGCTAGAATTTTTGCCCTTGATTTATTGATGTACTGTATATGTATATATTGCTGGCGGCTTTGCGTTGACGTCAGGATGATCAATGAGCGGGCACCATCATCTCTAAATCGAGACACCATATTGCTATTATTCTTTCACCAAAGATTTAGAATTAAAGAATCTACAACAATTAATTTACAATATCGTCGGCTTCGGCAAGTTTAGGCGAATGCACAGTACCGACTGCCGATCTACCGGTGAGGTTGACAAATAAGTACCGAGAAACTAAGACGTCATAGATTGAAGTTATGAAAACAGTACCTTTGTACGGTGGAGGAAAACTAAATTGTTCATGATAGAAGAACAATATTTGTTTGCACAATCATTTAGGATCCCTCTTTCACGTTCAATTGTTGCTCATTATATCAGTAATCATTACATACTTTTACAATGAGTAGTCATGGAAACGTATCGACACCACCAATCGTATCTTTACTATCTGGTGGAATCGCTGGAGGAGTAGAAGGCGCTCTTACATACCCATTGGAGTTTGCTAAAACACGAGTTCAGCTACGTTCTGGTCCATCTAAATTACCACGAAATCCATTTCAGATTGTTCTACAAGTATACAAACAAGAAAGTATAAGAGCTTTGTATAAGGGCTGTGGTGCATTAGTATTTGGATCTATTGCAAAAGATGCCGTACGGTTTACTTCGTATGACAGCATCAAAAACGTCTTTCGAGATCCGGAGACTGGTGTTCTATCTCCGGGTCGCAATATGTTAGCAGGCATGGCAGCGGGGGTTGCAGCCAGCATATTTGCAGTCACACCTACTGAACGGATCAAAACGGCGCTGATCGATGATGCCAGGACCACGAGGCAATATAATTCCACAATGCATTGCATACGTACCATTCTCAAAGAAGATGGATTCGTAGGTTTGTATAGGGGTTTCGTTGGTACAACTCTCAAACAAGCTTCTGCAACTTCTTTCAGGATGGGTTCGTACAACATTATCAAGGATTTTCAGGTCGTACGAGATATTCCACAGAATACTGTCGTGAACTTCGCGAATGGGGCAGCGGCAGGTGTAATCACAACTTTGGCAACACAACCTTTTGATACTGTCAAAACGAGGAGTCAATCTTCGAAAGTGACTACAACGACTCAAGCTGTAATGGGTATCATCAAAGATGGTGGCGTGAAAGCCTTTTGGAGAGGAACAGTCATGAGATTATCACGGACTGTGTTTAGTGGTGGTGTGTTGTTCACAACCGCGGAAGCTATGACAAAGATTTTGAATCCTATATTTGCACCACAGCGTGCTTATGAGTCTCTCTCTTGATTAGTTCTCTTGTTGTCGATGTTTTTTGCTGAAGTGGATATCAACGGCACAAAACTCTGTTCAACCTCACACGAAAATACCTGTCATGATACACAGATCCCGTCATCCACTCGTGCTACCACCATGTAGTTTGCACTCGTTATCCAAGTGCAGATATACGAAATCGTACCCCTGTTACAGCCGGAAGAATGTGATGCGTCAAGAGTCATCGATTTCAGCCGTGCCAGCGAATAAGGGTCTTTTCTTCCGGGTATAAGGTTGAAGAGATATTAGAGTCCTTGGCTTCAATCTCAAGCAACGATCGATACAGAACTCATCTAATAACGAGGCCGTAAAGCCTACTATGCTCGACCTAGTCACTACCATATTCCTCGGCGCCTTCATTATTCTTGGAAATGAACTTTGTCAGCAAATCTACCAGCTCAATTTGAACCCATTTTGTTTCCACGGTATCGAACATTCAGAAGCGATCATTACTGGCGATTCAGATTAGTACGGATTTGGCATCTGGATCTGATTGAAGATGTATTCTGGCACGACTCAACTGCATTTTACGTTTTAGAATTGGTTGTGGTATTGGCTGCTTTGGCTTTGCTGGCTGCTTTCAAAGATTGCATCAAGGGAATGATGATTCTTTTCGAAAGCGACCAGGTACTTGCTCCAGTCATTACCTGCAAGGCGTTAACAAACTTCTTTTAGACAGAGACATAGACGGAGACGAAAGTTTAGTTCGATATGAGGGTTTGGGGTTTGGGAAACTAGATGTTTAGCGATGAGTGTTTGCAGCAAGGTGTTTAGCCAAGATGGATGTTTTGATTGGATTGCTTTGCGTTCGAATATGGACGATGGTGAGCTAGATGGGGTTGTTATGGGGTGAACCGCATGGTTATAGAGTTTATAGGGGAATGGAAATTATGCGGACGATGATGTGTTTGAATCGTATGGAAGCTCACATCATCTCTTTACTCATTTTTGATTGTGATCCTGTTAAATTGAGATATCCGGAGTCCTAGGTAGGTAGGTAGGTAGGTAGGTAGGTATAGATATATCTATAACCGAGATTCAGCGAAGGGGTAGAGTATATGTGCACGGAATAGTGAATATAGAAGGAGGGGTAACAGTGAATCCAGAAGAGGGGTAAATGTTCAAGGCTAGTGAATAAGGAAAGAGGGGTAGGGGATACAGAAAAGTGAATTGGGGAGGGGTAATTAAGCTTAGTGAATGAAGACGGGGTGAAGATTTAAGATTAGTGAATATAGAAAGAGGGGTATACAAAACAGTGAATCGAGGAGGGGTAAATAAACAACTTGGTGAATGAAGAAAGAGGGGTATGAATATACATACCAAAAAGTGAACTCAAAGGAGAACACACAAGAAGAAACAGTGAATTAGAAACCAGAGATAATAGAAGAGGAATAGAATAGAATAATGAATCAAAAAATATCAAAGGTAGCTGGGTACCTCCTTTATATACCCAACTTCTCTCCACCCATCTACATATAGATTTCGATCTGGTCACTGGGTCGGCCTCTGACCCTTCTCGCACGACCTGCTTGGAAAGTTTGGTTCTATATTTATACCTAGGTACCTACTTACTGTGCCACGGTCTGGATTTCGGCCCGTGGAGCCTAACTGACCGACCGGCCTCTTGAAAACTCGGATAGGTCGGTGGGTTTATGCAGATGGGTCTGATTACCTAGTTGGAGGTATTGTTTGGAATTGTTGAATTGGAATGGAATGGAATGGAGGAGGGATTTTATGTTGTGAATGGTGAAGCATACAGAATTATGTAGTGGGATGAAGGTACTTTTCATTTTTGGTTCCAGCTTCATCTATTATTGCTAATCAGGAGAATCAAGATTTGGGAAATAGGTAGAAGATCGAAATGGAAGATGAAAGGGGAGAGGAGAAGAGGGAAAATTATGACGAGAAGTTTCGAATGTAAAATTATCTGTATACAATGAACCCATAGTCTTTCTGGTTCAATGTTGGCATTTGCATTCACTCTGTATACTCATATTCACTGGGGTATTTATCAGGAAATTCACTCAAATACCAAACAGCTAATAGACTTGGGAGAGAGGAACTACCATCCTATTCTCATCGTATTTCATAGTATATGAATTGTCAAGCCATCGAATATTCCTATGCCTACCTATCGAACATAAAGTAGCAAAAGCAGCCTGAATTCTCTTAAAGCACAGAACCAATCACACCAAAGACCAAAAGTATTGAGAACACCAAATGCAAACTAAACCTCAAAGCTCGCCATCCATACCTATGCGACAATCACTTAATCGTAAGCTGGAATCTGAAATATACTATACAGCAAGTAGAAATCACCAAGAAGCGTGGGAAGCAACTGCCTAGAACAATTAATGAATCTCATATCGAGGTCCCTCCGGCTGCGGGACGATCATCAGGTCTCTGTAGTCCATGAGGCTTCCCTCGTCCTCCTCGTAAACGGTAGTCCGACCGATGGTAAAGTCCAGATCCACCGAATGCAATAAAAGTTAGATAAAAATAGCTGCAATTTTGTTTGGCCTTGAATTGAGTGGATCGCGATCGAGCGGAGGTCAGCGTTGCTGTTGTTGGTGGAGTGGAGATGTTGGCACTCAAGAAGTGTATTTAATGTACAGATTCTCGAGTCTTAATACATATCTCATCATCATCACCATCCTCAACAACAACAACAACAACAACAACAACAACATCTTCACAGATCTCTATCATAACCACAGTTCGATACATTCGATCTCATCTCAACGCATCCTATTCCATTCCATCTCAATCCACACAATCCAATCCCCAACAATGCCCGGAAAGAAGACCACCCCCTCTCGTAGCTCTTCCACAGACAGCGAGCATATTTCTACTAAGTATGTGCAAGTTAGAGACCACAATAACAAGCCGGTCGCGAATCCGTCAGTCTTCAAGAGTGGGAAACCCACCCCAAAAAAGGAAGTTGACAAAACAGCAAAGAAAGAAACTGGAGGCAACAACAAGCACCTCACCGTAAAAAAGTAAACATCTCATTGACTTCCACAAAGAAACGTGGCGCAAAACGTTATTAGGGCATACCGAACCCAGACAGAGTTTGCTCCAGCGAATATTCCCGAGATTCAGATACCGAGAAGAAATGTTTCGGCCGGGAACGAGTCACAAACCAAGTTTACAAAAATTGCTTATCACCCAGGTGGTGATCTGGTTCGAGCTCAACATCTTGAGATCCTGAATTATGTAGCGAGTTTTGGTCGTGGAGGGTGTTTGGCGTTTTGTGCAATTAGAAATTAGAATGTACCCTGGAGGTTCATAGACAGTGCTGGAAAATGTGTTAGCAAGCGGATACATGCCAACAAACATGTCCAAAGACAGAGATAGATAGAACACTTATAGATATCCAATTGATTCCACACACACAAACATACCGCGTTCTTTGAATTTCACTCTGCCTTCTAGTCGTGCCAATCAAGCTGAATGTTTTGCTTCATCCATATTAAATCCTAAAATTAGCTTTCAACATTCACTTCCCATCTCCCAACAATCAACAACAATCGTCTTTCCACGAGATTTTTCCTACAACAATTGTAATCATGATTCCCACCGACCTGGCACGACATATCCACATTGCAAGCGCCGGGTCCTAACTTGTCTGCGCGACGTGATGAAGGAATAGTGGGCGCGGCTAATAGCCGATTCGAATCCAACACTTAAAGTGCCACTCAAACTTTATCCGCTTTTCACAATCAAAATAATGAGACGAGCGGCTAAATCTGAAACCAGTGAAGGGTACAATGAAAAGTACAATGAATTGCTAGATTACCTAGGTACTCTTGTAAGTAAAGAGAATAGGCCCTGTAGAAAAAAGTATCAATATATTTATCCATACAATTCGACACTCATTACAAGTTCAATTAGACGTCGGGTCGATACTTCAATAATAATTCAAGTATGCATTATTTATATCCCACCCAGGCTTCTGTCCGATATGTATAACCAAACTCTCTATCGTCCGAAGTCTAAAAGTCGCACTACTCGCATCTCCAACCCATCTAATAATTAATTAAAGAACATAACCACCACTGCTAATCACATCCCAACTTCTCAATCCTCTACCTTCCTCCAACTCCACACACCACCAAAGTACCTCCCTCGCTTTATCCTTCTGTCCTCCTAATTCATATGCTCTGGCTAATGAATACCAAGCTTCTGAAAAGTTCCAACCTGAACCTAGTTTTGTTAGACCGGATAAAAGCCCATATGCACGATCCCGAGCTGCAAGTCTATCGAGTTTATCGGCTTTGTTCGTTTTTGAAGCAGCGAGCATGTCTCGGTTCGGAGGGGTAGGAAGAGGAAGGCCAAGGGGTCCGCTCGTGGGAAAGGGAAGCGTTGGCTGATGTGGTTGGGATTGCGTCAAGGTATTAAGGGTAGAGGCCGAGGGAGTACTGGCAGATAACGTGGGAAGAACTAAAGCTGGCATGGTGGGAAGAGGTAGAAGATCTTCTGTGTATATATCTAGTAGGATCTCGGAAAGCCCAACGATTGCGGCAGGGTGGTCAGCAAAGTGAGTCAAAGCAGTCTCGAAATTTTCAAGTGCCGTATATGGAGAAGATTGATCTACAGAGAGATAGCCACGCTTAAAAAAATGTTAGCAAGATTCTATGCATTCCTCGAGTATACGTACCTCTGAGAAAACGTCGCCCCATAGTTCAGACACACTCTTTCCACCTCCCCAACCAGACTGATCGAATGACGCGAGGCCTGTTGGGTCGTTGATGATATCCATTTCTAAACTGTGCACTAACTTATGGGCCTCTTCGATTGCACCTTTAGCATCTTCATACATGGTTGCTCGCCGATAAAAGCCGGCAATTAATAACCATACTTTGACTAATGTTGATATTCTCCGCCGCCTCTCGGAATCTTTCGAGAACCGCGTTGTGGGGCTGGGTGATGGTGAGTATGGGGTAATTGGAAGACGACTATCTTGAACGATATGATTTGAGCCCACTGGTTTGAGAATTGGCTCCTTGTGTTCCATCTGCTGTGAGGTTGGTGGTAGTGGTTTTGAGCCTTGTTCCGAATGATCCTCTCGATTCTGTGGATCCACCTCCCTCGCAGTGCCATCGATCCTTCCTACACTCACGCTTCTGTTCGGCTCTTGAGAAGGATTTCTGACACTTGATTTTTTGTGCAGCTTTTCATGATGATCTCCAGAGCGTCTGCGTTGGTGTCTTCCAGCTGTGCCATTTTCATGAGTGACTTGAATAGTTGGTGCTCTATTGATCGTGGCATGTGTGGTGTCTGGTCGTTGAGAGATTGTGCTTTGTTCCATCGAAGCTACCATATCCTTTCGCATTGACCTATTCAGAGTTCGTCCAAATATACTTCCTTTCATGCTTCTAAGGGTTCCTGCGGAGCTTTTGGGGGGCACCAACGTAGCATTTTGAACTACCGCAGTGGCAGTTTCTTTAGAAGGGTCACCGAAAAGTCTTGTATATAAAGTTAAAAGCTCATCACTACAGTTAACTGCAACCTCAGAGCCCTCAAGGACTTCTATAAGAGACAATTGAGTCATCTTTACCTCCAAAAGATTTGCTTTTTCAAAATCATCCATTTCATCTACTAAACCTCGATTCTGTTGCGTAATGTTTTCGTTGGAATTCAGGTGCTCGCTTCTGAATGAACCTTCAAGTTCAGATTCTCCATATAGATTTTTTGAATTCCCGAATTGGTCAAAGACACCTTCACAAGATCTTACTGCTGTCATAAAATCTTGCCTTGCACTCAGCAGTAAAGCCATAAGATGCCACAACGGTATCAGAGATCTTTCTCTTGAGAATCTGGCTGCAATGGAAGAGCTATGACCATTTTGCAAATTAGAGCGCACAGGAGCAAGCCCAACTTTCACAACCTCGATCGCCGTCGATAGCTCTCTGCGTTCTGCAAGGATTGTGCCCAATGCAAAAAGGGTTTCTACATCTGCGGTGCTCTTATACTCCGGGAGGAGAGCCCGGCGGAAGCATTTTATAGCCTTCAATTGAATGGCTCCTCTCGAAGACGAATCGAAAGTTAAGCGTGCCCATTGAGCATAGCCGATTCCGATTGATCGCCAAGCAACGGCAAACGTATTTGGTGAGATAGAAGTGCTTGAAACAAGCGCGGTGCCATTATCAAGGGATTTCCCGGTCCCATGTGGCTGTTCGACGGGATGGTGTTTAGTTAACCACTCCTCGAAAAATTGACCAAGGTCTTTAGCCTTCTCTGCCCCTTGTCTTGAGCCATACCGACATAAAGCTCTGATGCACTCGGCAGCCGTTTTCAAAACTGTTTCGTCGTCATCGAGACCGTGTTCCAACTCCCCGGTTTTCTCCACTCGCGCTTTTCCTCTTTTCACAATCTCCAAATAGGTATCGAATGCTTTAAACGCTAAATCAAATTCCGCGACCACTACATGAACGGTGAATAAATGTCGCAAAATTGGCGTTGAATGGAACGTTTTAGTTGCGGCATTGTACAAAATGTTCAAAACACTTCTACTAATTGCCTCCGCCCCTCCTTCGCCAAGTTCATGTACTTGCCATGTATTCCCACATAAAACTCTCCAGTTTTGCATCACTAGTTCAACAAATGCTTCGACTTCCTCACTCGGTTCTTCCGCCTTCGGAAACTGTACTTCGCTCAGAAGCAATTCCTCGTAGCGAGCTTCCACTTGTTTCAACTCCGCTCGTTGTTGTGGCTTCGATGATGACTCAGAATATGCGGTAGTAAGATCTGTTGTGGGAAATGGCAGGTGTTGCTGGAGTATGTCCGATAATGTGATGTAGTATTCTTTCCATACCTGTCGCCTTGAGGTTTCAGCATGCAGTGCGCGACCCAGTGGCTTCGTTGGGGCCCATTCCCAAAATCTTGCCCATGCACGAAATGCTGATAATGTTTCGGTCTCGAGTGTCGGGGAAATTTTTGTCTTGATAACATGACTTGAAAGCATGCAAGATCCTGCTAATAATTCTTCGATCCAAGTGTTCAATTCCTTTCGGCCGGCCGATGGTGGTGTAGATGATAAGCTCGCCAATATCGGCAGAGCAGACTCAAAGGTTTCCAATGCTTCTGCCAAATGTCCAGTTCTCCGTTGCGAATCCCCTTTGATAAACGAGGCCTTGAGTGCACACACTTTCGTCCATTCGGTCGATTCTTTGTTCGTCCCATCAAGTTGAGAAAATTCCGCCTCTATACTGTCAGGTAAACTCGAAGATGCCAGGGCATGTTCCCCAGTATGCCAATGTATCCAGCCAACACAAACTTGCGCCTGGAAGTCATCTTCAACATGTTGTCGTTCGTTTGATATAGCTTCTAAGAGTGGCGGTATATATCTGGACAGATCTGAGGAGGTAGAACCAGCTGTCGATGGCCGCGTGGCAGAGGTCAATGTTTTAAGACAATGTTGTGTAACTGCATGTTCAGTCTCTGCGGTCAACGTGAGGCCTATTGAAACAGGTTAATGTCGAAGATCAGTGCAAGAAGTCTAAGAATAGAAGATCCATTCTAGTAGTAGCATGTTAACATACATATCCTCGCAGGCGCATGTTTCCTAACCTTCCTAACAAGTTCTGGCACAGCATCCCAATTACCTTCGCAACGAGCCGTGTCCAGGAGCTGAATATAATGGGCCGCTTTGGTTTGTTCACGCTAAAGTATGTAAGCAAATGTATCAAGTGCTGTATCCTATCAACAAGTCTCGACTTACACTCATGGTCGCATGTAATTTTGGTTACTGGATATGCAGTAGGTATATGTATATGTAAAAAGGAAGGGAGATGGTTAACACGTTGAACCGAATGACAGCATGCTCAAGGAGGTCACAAGAAGAGCAGCCAAGCACAAATGGAATTGTGGAATTGGAAGAAATTAGAATTTATTGTGAAATTAAGTGATCTAGGAGAATGGTAAAGCGATTGAATGGCTCAATACTTCGTCAGCTTTAATTAGCAATAGATTGGGTCTTCAATTTACTGCGTTTTTGGGTCTTGAATAAACTCAATCCATGGATACGAACCATTTTCTAAGCTTTGGTCTTCACTCCCCCGTCTTGATCCCAGGGGGGTTTTCCAGAAATCCAGTTCTCACATTTCTTGGCATCCAGATCCGGAATAATATAAGTCCGCGTGCGAGGCTGTCTCGAGGCTGCGTGTTGGCACATCATGCACTAGGTAATGTACCTTCCAATGGTAGACAGCGCTGTAATGTATCACGTGAAAAGTGGCTGACAGCATCAGA
Source organism: Botrytis tulipae (assembly GCA_004786125.1). NCBI lineage: Eukaryota > Fungi > Ascomycota > Leotiomycetes > Helotiales > Sclerotiniaceae > Botrytis > Botrytis tulipae. Next base: position 67,709 of record PQXH01000133.1, read on the forward strand.
CAAGGCTGAACAGACTAGGGGGCTCCATCTTTCTTCTTTAGTTAGTTAAACCAATCAAATTCCTTTTATTTCTCCATAGCAGAACTGAACCCCGTATTTGCCAATCTACATATATTGAAATAAGGCTGAGCGTAATAATAATGAGAACAACTGATGGTAACCTTGGAAGTATATAGAAGTTCTGAGCGAGTATAGATAGAGACCCCCGGCCGTGGACCGGCACCAGCCATCTGTGGCTCCCCTGTGGCTTCACCATCCATGGCTTAAAAGTGCCCGGGCAAGTCTAGCTCCACCTCCGCCAATCAGAGCGGAGTTCTCCCGCATTTTCTTTTGGACTGGACATTTTCATATGAAACAGTTTTTCCAGTCTCAACCATGATATATTACATTGAATTGAATTTCTTTGAAATTTTATATCCTCTGTCCCTCGCAACCATTCACTTACCCTGAAAAGATCTTCAATCATTCCGATCCAGACTAAGGGTCTCCGGTGAAATATAAAATTCTTTTTTTCAAGGTTTTCACAACATCCAAACAGATAAAATTAGGATCCAAAAGTTCAAAAGATGTCGATTCCATCTGAGCTACGCATTCTTTGCTTGCGTTTGACATCTACTCCTCCAAATGACCTTCCAAGTCTCGTACCTTCTCTTGTTCAATATGTTCTTCAATGCCAAATTCCTCTTTCAGCCCCCAGTGTAAATTCTGGAAAGGCGGATGCATCGCAGTCGGCAGTCCTGGTCCACAAATTAAAGACCCAATTGACGACGTTATTGAATGGCAAGAGCGCCCCGGGAAGATTCGCTGCTATCGCCTTGATCAAGGTCGTGGTCGAAGTCGGAGGTTGGGAAATTTTGCGCGACGCGGGATCTTGGGTGCGAGGATTACTCTCAATCCTTGGTGTATGTGTGAAAACTATTCCTACCACTTGTGGGTACCCTCTTCTATGTAAATACTAATTATCATATTAGAAACCAGACTCAAGTGCTGCCAAAGAGCTGAGTATTGTAGCCCTTGCAAAGATTTACTCCATGACCCATCAATACCAAACCCTGGTCAGAGAAATCACTACGCCAACATTACCCACCTTTGTAACGTCTTGCTTGAATTTAATCTCATCTAAGCCGTCGATGAATACCTTGGATGTAACTCCATCATCAGTAGAGACAGTTTTCCGCTCATTTGCTATGTTACTGCCTCGTCACACTACCATTTTCCGCCCTTTCGCATCCCAAATACGTGCTGCCACCAGACCATATTTGGCGTGCACCCTTTGCGATCGGAGTTACGTTCCGTTATCAGTAAAGGAGAGTGCTCGTAAACTAACAGTCGTTCTGCACCAGACAGTCGCGAAGAATGGTGGGGGAGAGGAATGGGGAAAAGCAGTTCGGGATCTTGTGCAAAATATTCACATGACTGCCGACCAGGTTTTCCGAGCTGTCGTGGAGGACTGGGAATCAACCGCTGGATACACTGCTGAACCTGTAAATGTTAATGAAGAGCTCTCTGGTGGCGCGCGAACCCCTGAGGATTTACCCCGCTGGACTGGTATTGATGCTGGCATTGAAAGGTTAGTAGGCTTACTGGAATTTCTGGATGAATACCTCAGAGAAGCCACTCCTTCGGCTGTCACAATCCCAGTTGGCCCAATTTTCGATTTAATCACCAGGATTTTGTCGATTTCTTTACCATCACCTACGGACTCGAATTCTGGAAGTGTGAGGTTGCACCCTGCCATTGATCGTGATGAAAAAGATGGATTATGGGCTGGCCTACCAAATGTTTTTGTTTCCGTATTGCATCTTATCAGCACTATGTCGGCCACTTTAGGACAAAGTTTCGTCTCTCTGGCCCAGGGAAGTCTCGACTTGCTGATGTGGTCCTTTTCGTCTGGAAAGAACCATCAAGGCTTTCGTGCATCGGCATATTCTTTAGCCTGTAATATTCTGCCGTTGCTCAGTCAAAGCTTAGATAAATCACGTGTCTCAAAACTTGTACCAATAATGCGAGCATGCTGTAAAGATCTGGAGACAAGTTATTCGGGCATCAGCAACCCTGAAGCCAGTGGGTCTCAACCTAAAGGTTCTTCAAGTCAGAATGCAGATACTTTACTTCGCGGCTCCATATCGACAATTGTCGTTGTTGACCCAGAAGTTGTCGCGGCGGCCAGTTCTCTTTTGCCTGTATTACTGTCCAGCCTTCCCCAGGCATATCTTGATATATCGATGCGTTCTCAACTCGAGCGAACCGCTATCCTCGGACGGAACAAAGAAGCAATGTTAGCAAGCATACTCAACCCATTTATCGGAAAGAATGGAAAAGCGTTGTCGAGTGTACTCCCACATATTACCAGGGAATTTCCAGATGACGATTGCGTGGAAATTCTTTTACGACCCCGCATGCCGATCATACCTGCTGGACATACTACCGCGGTACTCGATGATCTTCCAGAAAGTCTCGATGCTGAAGATGACATTATGGATAGCACTGATGAGGTCGTTGTCAGCCAAAAAGAGGTTGTTGATGCACAGAATCTTCAATCGGCTTCAGAAAACGAATTTCCGACCCCACTGAGAGAAAATATCGGTGCTGGATTGAATGCCGGTAGCCGAGAAAATATGCCTAGTCAATCCGGTTTTGAACAATCTGCCATGTCTGCGGAGATTCCAGCCGCTAGGTTTACCAACCCTCAACCTCTGGATCAGCGTACAATGAATGCGGATACTGCTATGACCTACGATGATGCTGAAGAGTCGGATTCGGATTCGGATGGCAGTGTGCATCTTACAATGCAGTTGGATTCGGATAGCGAATAAATACAATCAAGCTCGTCAATCATGAAATCGGACACTGCAGTGTTGTCAGGCGTCATAAGCGAGAACATTCGAATGTGAAATCTCCGACTTTTGATCAATTTCGCGTTCGAAAAGGCAGAACGAATTGGTACTCCAGGCTGTAATTTCGTAAATAGTTTGATAGAACAATGGCAGTCTTAGGTAGAAAATTACAAACAACCAGCTTTTGAACCATTACTCGTGTTCGTTCAAACAGAATCGTCGCTTAATTGAATGTCATCTTTTTGTTTAACATTGATATCCTCTATGTTCCGAATATATTCCTTTTGCAAATATATTGCAGAATTTTCCCTTCGCAGTTGTGTATGTGTGTACATACCGAGCTTAGTAAAACGTCGGAAAAATCCCACGCCCCCTTGTCGGGAATAAGAACAAGTCATGGGTACCACATCCTCCACTCCCTGGGGTTTGAATTGTAGCAGACAGACTCGGGCTCTGAAGTATATGATTATAGTTATTGCTTGCAGAGCATGAGTTCAGCAAGGACAGGGGTGGGGAATTGTATTAAATGGAATATCAAAGTAATTTTTTTCAAATCGGTCAACCGAGTCCGTGTTGTTGATGAATTTGATTATGTGTGTATTCTTTATCCGACTGAATGTTCATATTTGTGATCGGTGTATGCCTGTTATTTTTCTACTTACACTTAGAAGTATATGATTACTGTGTATGTGCTTGCTATCATCTCCTGTCTGTTCTCTACTCCTATTGTCTGCTCTCTACATCTACTCCCTACATCTACTCTGCCTCTACTCTCTGCCTCTACTCTCTGCCTCTACTCTCTGCCTCTACTCTCTGCCTCTACTACTTTCCTCTAGTCATTTCCACTCTGCGACATTCTCCGCCCGTCCGACGCAACAGTGGAATCTCATTCTCCTGCACCCACTAGTTCAAGTCTTGGAGTCATCTAGTTCAAGCAAAAGATCGACTTTTTCCCTCTGCGTTCATCATGACGCCTCGATATCGACAAGTCTCATGATATTCATCAGTTTTTTTTCAGTAGTTGAACACCTAATTCATGTACTAGAAACACTAGTAATTTAGACTTTTTCCAAGATCAAGCGATTCGGATCCCGGAAGGATTTCTTAGCCGAGGGATGTAAGGGCATATGAGTGTGTGATGGGGTTCTTCAGGGGGTCTTCAGTGACTTGTAGGCTTGTGGACTTCTGAGAAGGTGCAGTTGGTGCCTATCGAGATGTATAGGCCTGAAGGCGAAAGCCTAGCAGTGGAAGAGGCCTGTAGATGCTCACGCATGGAACCATTGTATTTCACATAGCTGAGTTTAGATGCATGATATATTACTACAGGATAGAAGAGAGGAAATCCCAGAGTTAGCATGCAGGATTAGTTAGATAATGTTCATCGATCATCGGTGTTTTCAAGAGTTTTGTATATGGTCGCTGAAGCATCTGATTCTGTCCCCACGCGTGTTCATGCTCGATGGTTTGCGAATAGCAACCTATTCACTGTAGTTATGAGATTATTAGTCCTATAAAATATTCAAACTCTGCAAAAGCTGTATATTGGAAAATGATATATGTTGCTCTCTTGTAAGTTCCATGATTGTGAGGTTGTTTTTGACTACAACTATTACGTGCTGAGTCCACAGAGAAGGAGCTGCAGATTTGTATGGGTATGTGTATCACCAGCACAAAGAGTCCCTGTGCAACACATGCACATGAGCGCCACATTCTGTTATAATCAAATCTATATATACCATTATGTATTGATGAAGCTGTTTCATGTATCTCGTCTAATCGTCGCGATCATTCGTCTATTTAGCTTCCTGTCTGTGCGATTGTGTCTCGAGGGTGCCATTCAAACCTCGCTGTTCGACTAACCATCGCAATGTTTTGTGCCATCATTATCTTGTGTAATTGTAGTTCGTAGATATCTTGTAGCTTATCGAGCAACTAATCGCTTCGATGTTCGTCTCATGTGTCTTTGCTATCGCTGTGATCGAAGTTTTGCGAGTAGGTCCTGAGTATTGTTATTCAGTTAGCCATGATCACATGTTTTAATCCATTTGGAGCAACTCAGATGTGTGTGCTGATTGTTCGCAGACATATTCTGAGATGAGTTCTTCGGCTAATTCTTATAAGATGTTGTGTGCTGTATCTTCTTCAGTTGTAGCTGTGGACCGCAGTTAGACACTGAGCGTCACCATTTGTGTATATGAACCGTCGTAGTGTGTCGCGTGTGTATTATCTGACTCCATAATGGCAGTTAATGGATTCGCAGACTTTATCAAGGCTGACCATCTAGTTAGACGTCGAATATATTGTGTTGTATGTCGCTTTCATTTTTGTTACTGGCTTATAGGCATTGTAGGTATAGAGGTGTGTGTGATCGGAGGCACGGTATACGATACTCTGTACGAAGAGTTCTTTGGGGTTATCTATAGCAAATGGTAATCTAATCTCAGTTTTGAAAATCCTCAAAGGAGATTGACGCTGGTAATAAACACTACATACCCTGTCTACCTACTCTGTCATTACCCTCCTCCTCATAAACCAGCATGTACCTTCTTCGCATGTAGGCCCGTACATGTTCGCTGGCCTAAGGCTATTGCAGCATTTCTAGGAAGCAGCCATTGGGTGGTACAATAGACGTGTGCTATGCCGTTCCTGTCATAGTTAGACTGGCTTACCCCCAAGCTCGACGATCGACAACTACCAGAAGAAATTTGATGTATGCCGAATGCCATAAGTTCCTTCCTGTTGAAAAAGTATAATACAAACTTCTAGACTAATATAGTACTCTCTCATAGTACACAATTCACTTTAAAATGCATCCATCCCCCCAATTTCTGATCCTCTTTCTCTTTCTAAAATCGTACCCAACATCTTCACAAAGTCAGCTCGAATATTCTTCAATTACTAGAACAATATTCACGTTCACTTTAAGATCTCAAGTACAATACACACACACTGCCATCTTTAGGCAATATCCTCCCGATTGTTACCATAACAGCTACTTGCGCAGCTGCCCAAGGTAAGAACTCTCTCCCGCCCAATAATAACCAAATCGCTCCTTCCTTGTCAATTCCACTCATTTTCGAGGCAGTCGCTTATGATTCACTTCAGGTTACCCCGAATATCGAATTCGCCCTTCCATCGCCAAATTCCCGAATCGATTAAGAGTGTAATATAGCTGGTGGATAATTTCAGACAAAGTAAGACACATTTTTCACTTTACTCCTTTCAATTTGATGCACTTCCCTTTTATTGCGTACTTTTGCGGAACAATAGCAATGAAACTTGGCTCTCTGATACATTTCTGTCTTCACAATTGAATTTTTGGACAGAAATTGCAACACTTTGGATCATTTAGATACATTCAAGTCAGTTTGAGTTGCTCAGCAGTACACAGCTTGCTTGTAACTATTTCACGATTGTTGGCTTTTGGAGGTTCTCGGTACACCCACTGGTATACTTGGCCTTTCAAATCAGGCTGAGTAGCCTTCAAGCGTATCTTGACTCTATTGAATCTTTTTTGGAAGTTGTTGGTGGGAATTCGTGCAAAACACGTGATCCCATGGATTGCGCTAGTCTCCTAGTCTAGTTCCTTAGTGGAAGCTGAACTTTGAAAGCTTATGTAAGATAGCTTGATCATTGTTGGTATACCCTTGCTCCATACTTCGCACTTCGTATAGTTGTTAAATTGTTGTGTTGTCTTGTATAATGTATTCCAATCAAGAACATACTTCGTCATGTACATCAGGGGATGGGTATACATTTACGCGAGTTGGACCTCTGGCTTTCGCGCCTGATGGTCCAGGCTTGGTACATTACGCGAGAGCTCCTGACAAGGAGCGCAATTGAGATTGTTCGATGGCTTGTTTGTTGTACGATGAAGAATTGAATGTAAAGGGGATGAAACAAATGTAGTTGTACTTGAAAGTCTTCGGCATTGCATAGCGATTTTTTTTTTTTTTGGCTAGTCGCTACTATTCGCTCCGTTCAACTTGTTCTTCTGCTACGTTGGGTGTATCTCATACTGCAGTTGAACATGGTTGAATGCTTAGAACCAAACGACATAATGCAAAGGCTCTCAACTATATGTTGTAGCTCTCGTCAATGTTGAAGGCTCTTGATTGTTCAGATCATAGTTCAACAATTTGAAGCATTCATTCTCTAAAGTCAATCAGATTATTGACATAGCTTGAAATGATGAATCCGTTTTGAACATTATATTGTCGTCAAATGATTAAGGATTTTAATTGTCCAGATCACACTTCAACAATGTAAAGCTTTCAGTCTCTAAATTCAATTAGATGATTGAAATGGTTTGAAGTAACGAACCACATTCAAATATTGTATTGTTGTCAATAATTCAGGGCTTTTAATTGTTCGGATTGTAACCCGACAATTTAAAGCTTCCATTCTCTAAATTATTTTAAATGATTCAAATAATTTAAAACGATAAACTCATTTTGATCATTTTGCTGCTGTCAAACATTTAGAGCTTTCAATTGTCCGGATCACACGTCGACAATTAAAAGCTTTCATTGCCTGAACTCGACCAGATTGTTTAAGCATTCGCGTGTTTTAAATGTACTACAACGATTGGGATAATATACTAATATCTAATAGATGACTTCAAATCTTTCCCCAGAAGAGCGAAGGGTCATTTTCACTCGGCACATTGACGCTATAAGGTTTTCCGACCCCAAACCCGTGTTAGACCTCAGTACATTGTCCTTCCCAGCATGGAGGAGTACCTTGATCGAATCTTTCGTCGAAAACAATAGGACGAAGGATCCCAATACGATCCTGCCATCGCGGTCGCGACTGGAAAGGATGATCCGGGACAAGTCAGCGATCGCCGCTGATCCCGGCGTCATTTTGGACGTACCAGAGGGCTACATGGGAACTCCGGCTTCGTATAAGAATGAATTGAAGTACGAATACGTCGTTGAGGGTGACATGCTGAAGCATGCACCTAAAGGGGGAGATAGAAACAAGGTGGAATGGAAGCTAGTAGTACCAGGCGAGGAGTTTTGGGCCCTCTTCGCAGAGAATCATTTGCCTGGCCACTTTGGCAGAGACAAATGTTTTCTTAGCGTAGGCCCAATAAAGTATCTCCCCAAGAAGACCATTTTGGGCATGATACTTAGCTGCTGTAGTTCTTGCGGGGAAAGAAAGAGGGGAAAGAGGGAGCTGCCAGTCGAAGAAGATGCTATCGAAGAGCCAGCCGCCAAAAGACGCGTTGGGGTCAATCAAATTGACGAATCCTTTCCTTCTCCCGCTTCTGCGGGTGGGTTGGGGCCTGGTTACGTCGCCGCTCCACGCTGTCAGTTGGCCAGCCCTTCGTCGGCTATCTACGCTTCTGGTCCCTCCAACCCTGGTGCCGGCGGATCGGATCTCAATGGTGAGGCTGGGCAGTACTATGAGAGTTTGGAATCCCCTGAGGATTTGGAGCTCTTTGGCGGTCGTTTTGACGAGCTCTCTGACCTTGCCACTCCGACTTCCGATCCTATTTCCGCTTCTTCTTCCGCTCCTACTTCGGCTCTCCTCTCGTCTTCAAATACTAGTTTTCAACAAGCCTCGTTAGCGGATGATATGCTTGCCTCGTGGCCTGATTTTGACAAAGATTTTTTGAACTGCTAAACGGCTGTCTTGTCTCTCTGAGTCTCTAGCCCGGGCTACGGTTAATATCGTGCGATATCGGTATGTGAAGGAGACGAGGAGAGTTCAAGACACCGCCTAGCATAGCGGATGTTCTGTACTGTACTATATTGTCAATGTTGTAGCCAATTTGGCATTTTGTATGTTTCTTCTGTATGTTTTTGTATGTTATGTTTTGATGGCCTTGCGAGGTCTTGTGTTGATACATGTGTTTTCATTAATTTGTAATTCGTCATGTTTAATTTTTAGTGTTTAATCTTTAATGTTTAGTTTCACTGTTTAGTTTCACTGTTTAGTTTTACTGTTTGATTTCTAGTGTTTGATTTTCAACTCCTAAATGTATCTAGGTATCGTTATTATTTTTGAGTTCTTGTAAAGTACAGTGCAGACATTCGGGAAAAATAAATTGTGTTTTTTTTTTCGTATTTTATACACCTAGTTATTTCTGCATAAATATAAACTGGGTATTTTTCTCGAATCATCATAGAACTCCATGTGAATGACATAACCAAGCCGTACATAAGTATAGATTTCATAGATTTAGATCACTCCCTCGGATCATCCAACGTAAGCACTGTTCCTTTGTGCCTAACAAATGTGAGAATCTGTAATCAATCCAAACACTTTGTGCCCAACAAACAGCCTTCAGTCCTTTGGGAATATGTGCCAGAATCAAAGTTTACAATACCCACGAACTCTGAATAATTACCTAAACATAGCAATCTACACAAGAACAATGCAATGAGATCGAAGATTACCAAGGAATATATGTAGTCAACATGGCTATGTACTGGTCAAGTTAATCCTAGTTACTGGATTTGTGAAGTTCCTGCTTGATGACATAGCCATTTCACTATATTTTCATGAGAACCTGAGTGCTATTCGATGCCGGGGATGTATTTTTTTCTTCAATTTGAGATAGAATGGCTACCCATTCAGGTGGCTAACTTTGGTAGTTTTATAGTCAGTGTAAATTTAGCTAATGCGGGAAGTTGCAGACTGTTCAACAACTTGAGCCAAACAAATCATGAGTTTTGTACTATTGGTGTGTATTTTATCTTAAAAATTGCAAGTAGCAGAACAAGACAACCCTAACTAACTACCGCTATAGAGCTAGAGTATTCAGCAGGTTCTCTGCTGCATTTTCATCTTTCAAGCATAGTTCGGTCCGAGCCGCTCCTCCCCATTCTACTTCTGCTTGCCTGCCATAGTAGCACCATCAAAAATCCCCTGCTTATTATCTTGATCTTTCCCAGTGTAATGGTTCTGCCGTGCCGTCTGATGCTACAGCGGGTAGCACACTAACTGTGGGGTGGAATTGGTTCCTGTCCGCGATGGTGTCGTATCCAAATTTAAAGATATGATTTGATGTAAGCACCAAATCTCAACCCGACGATCTGGGAGGAGTGCTAAGACTTCTTGGATGTTACATCGTGGGTATCGGTTTCAACGGTCTGTAGATATAAGTAAACGTCCCTCCTGGAATTTCGTAGATCTTGATTAAAGATTGCTGTCTCTTGAGCTAAATGCAAGCTTTAGCATTGCTTTCCAATTAGATATCTGCTTTGGTAGAGGAGAGTTGAAGTCAAAACCAATGCCTTGCTGGCAAGGAATGAAACTCATTGCGGTATGTCCAGATGTGGTGATATCGTAACAAGGCAAGAACAGAACTGACTGATGATCAAAGTACACGTTGAGAGAACGAAACATCGATCATTCGATTTTCACGCACAAAGGAAAGATTGAAACTCCGAAAATGATCCGTGGAAACAATACGATATCGTATTATTGTATCGATGGGCAGTCAAGAATGCCAACATAGATGGAAAAGATGGATATTAATTTGGAGTATGCAACACTTCACAAACAGGATGTAGTTACAATGGAAAACTCTTCGGACATGGTATCCACTTGCACAACATGAAGCCGAGGTAGCGACGTTTCTCTGTGCATGTCCACATTAGGATTACGGCGCCTGGCGAAGTGGGTTTCTCTTCCACGCCACGAGATAGGTCATCCATACCTGCCTTTCTGGATAGCAAATCTATAGTTGATTTTCACATGCCTGTAAAGACATGAGATATTTGACGATTTTCAGCTGAGTATAATCACGATATATCGCAGATGGTAGGGTTCAAGTTGGTCACCGAACGATCCTTGATCACAATTGTGGGGGGTTCGGACCCTACTCGGTTTTTTTGAGTTCGTAAAGACAAATTTTGGTCCACCGGGTTGACGGTATCGAAGATCACAGATCAAAGTTTTGTAATAAGCATGAAAATCCTCTCATCGATGACATGGAGCTTTGACCGCCTCGATGAAAAATTGGTTCGGAAGTAAGGGCCTGACCCGCGTTGGCAGAGATTTTCACACGTCAATCAAGACCCTTGACGAATTTGACAGCCAACAGATTAATCTCGGAGATCTTTCTTCAAATGTTCATACGAATGTGGTCTGCATCGCCGTTACGATCGACTTGCAGATCCGGAAGCCTTCAGTTATGCTTGTTCAGTGGGGGCCTCGCTTAGCCTAATATGGGTACGTTCCGACCCTGCATTAAATATCGATGACCTACAGGTACAGGGCATCAATGGCTGAAGATATTGAAAATAACATTCTGTTTGGTGGATTAATACGGAAGAACTAGGATAGTAAGACGATCTAGCCCGTTTAGAAGAGGTCGACATGATGCAAGAAAATATTGAGAATGATTATCGGGACCACTGTCTGCTCAATCATCAACTGAACTGTGCCTCTTTCTGTGCATGGGATAGCCGTAATCCGATCGTGGTCCAGAGGAGTCGGTTCTGGGCTATTGGAAAGCCGTTATCAGTAGAATCTTCATGGCAGATTCAGTGGGTATCCGAGACGAGAGAGCGTTTTGGCGCCAAAGATGATATCGAGGCCCAGTAAATATTGATTGATTCAAATGTCTCAAATCGTGACGTATGTTGTATAGTGGCTTGACAGGTAAAAGCCATTCGCGGCGATGATGTATCATTGTATCCACGATCGTGATACATGGGTGTTTTGCGGTCAGCATGCATAGGGAAGCTTGGTCGAGAAAAGCTTTTCGGAGATCCATCCGTCTTCCTACGAAAAGAAAGTATATAAGAAGGCTTCATCAGCAGAGTAGTTCCCATCATCACAACACTTCAATCATCTCAAAGATCTTCTACAACAACTTACAAACCCTTCTCAAACATTTCACTCCTCGAGTCTCTCAAACCAACCATCAAAATGCGTTTCTCCATGATTGCTTCCATCCCCCTCCTCGTCCTCTCCACCCTTACCTCGGCCGCTCCAGCTGCAATTCCAGCAGCAGCCATCGATGCTCGCGCCGCCTCTACCCAGATCTACTACCTCGTTAACTGCTTCAACAACATCACCTTCGCAGCCTACGCTGAGATCGACTACTACCCAACCAAGTCTTTGTCTCTAGCTGGCCAGACCCCAAGCAAGACAGCCGTCCTCAGCACTACTGACTCCATTGACTACGAAGATGGAACTTGGAAAGCCACTACTCCATTCAAGGCAACTGTTGTCATTGGCGAGGATGCTTACATCGCCAAGTCAGGCTCTACTGTTGGTAGCGCTACCGTCAGCACCTCCACCACTGCCTTGACCTGTGTCCGTCTTACAAGATTTGTCTTGTATGAGCCAAAGGTTGATGAGCAATGCTACACCGACTATGCTTGCCAGGTAAGCCTCATAAAGTTCCCTCAGTAACAATTAATCGTCAATTAAGCTAACCCCAACGAATTAGGCATAGAGAGCTCCTCGATATCTTGAGTTCTTCGATCGGCACCCGCACTGAACGGAGGATGATAATTGATGAACGAGCTCAGGCTTGATTTGGACAATAGACGACTTGAAAATGATGACTAGTAATAGATGAATGACGAACGACGGAAAAAAGATGAACGAATGATGATTAGAGAGATTGACGAGTTAATGATTACGATTGGGCGCATTCTTTTGGACTTGGGTGAAGGGATATAAAATAGAGATAAATTAAATAAAAGACATTTTTCATTATGCTTTGACCCCTCCTGAGTTCAGATGAATTTATTTTTGAAGACTGTGCAGAAACTGATCTAGGCCTGAGAGCGACAACTTCTTCTCATAGTTAAGCAGGTATTTGGAAAACAGAAGACCTGTCACTTGCCAGGTTATATGTACATATATGGAATCTAGATTTGAAGAAACGATTGAAACGATTTTTCTTCTCTCCTTTGTTGAAGTTGGGACGAATATCCCAAGAGACTGCGCATAAACACTATTTATATGTTTTGTTGAAAAGAGTTAGGCTTCCCCACCAATTTAAAGCTCCCGTCAGTACCCCTTAAATTTTAATCCATTTGCCTCCGTAGAATCAAGTTTCAGAAATGTTCGACGAATGAAATTCATGAAACGTTCCGATCGGAACTTTTGCTCTTGTTCCACGGACTCTTTCCAAGGAGACGGGACGACGCCTAACAACGCCTTGTCCTCCTTGGTCACAAAACTTGGTGATAATTCTGGGAACTAATTCATAGATGCATGTAAACAACTCCAAAGAATCGTAGTCAAAGAACAGACGGCGCCATATGTAGTGTGTTATTGTAGCTTGGTAACGATATGTCGGGTCATTTTCTGATATGTCGACCCGTGGAATGGCAATATTATATATATCTTGCTTCTCGTCAATGTCTTTCATTTTTCCTTCCTCCTCACCCCTACTCCGGCATATCAGACCGTTTACGTTCTTTTTTTTAACTGACAGTCTTTCTTCTTCGTTCATTTCCATAATATTTCCAATCATTCATTATCTCCCTCGATTCTTTTAGTGTACATTTTCCAACAAACTATTTTGTAATTTATTAACGACCAAGATGAAATCATTCTTTTTAACTCTGGCCACGGGCTTTATGCTCAGTGGTATGGGTCTTGCGTTTCCAGTGGAGGGAACTGATTCCCAAGATCCTGGCTTTCTTGCCTTTCTTTCCAAGCGAGCCATAATAAGTACAGACAACACTTGCGGGAATTCGTTCGCAGGAGCAAACAAGAGCTATTCTTGTGACGCTACTGTAAACACGGGAGGATGCTGTTCGGCCTATGGATATTGTGGAAACACGACCGGTATGTTGGCGAATCTCTGAATAACACACAAATTATTCATAGACTAATTTGTATTTACCTAGACTACTGCGGAACTGGCTGTCAAACTGCCTTTGGAACTTGTACCGGAACAACAGTCCAACCTTCAGAAAACACTTTCACATGCGGAGCGAGCAATGGAGGACTTTCTTGTACTGGAGGACTTTGCTGTTCCACGTCGGGATATTGTGGAAACACAACAGATTATTGCGACGTAGGGTGTCAGTCTGCATTTGGAGCTTGCACCATTGCTGCTGCCGAGCCAGCTACAGGAGGAACTTGTGGTCCAAACTTTGGTGGTGCAACTTGTGGGGGAAACCAATGCTGTAGTGGTGAGTAGACGAGTCCCAATTTGCCAATTAACCTACTAATATATTACAAGTTTCCGGATACTGCGGAACTACCCAAGACTATTGTGCTGATCCAGGGAGTTGCTTACTTGGATATGGAAGATGCGACTCAGATGCAACGCCTACCGGAGCATCAACTCTTAATGTTGCAAGACCATTGATAGGACCTATCACCTACACGGATGACATCTATGACTGCGTGCAAAACAACGTTGTAGCTCTTACTTACGATGATGGTCCATATAATTATACCTCCGATCTCCTCGACATTCTAAAGTCGTATGGCTATCAAGCGACATTCTTTATCACCGGCAACAACAATGGAAAGGGGGAGATCGATACTACCGCTCCATATCCATCTTTGATTCAACGTATGATTGCCGAAGGACATCAAGTTGCATCTCATACCTGGAGTCATTACTCTCTTTCAAATATTTCACACGATCTTCGAATGCAGCAGATGGTGAAAAATGAGATGGCTTTCAATAACATCATCGGAAAGTGGCCAACTTACATGAGACCTCCTTATTCTGATTGTACTGAGGCATCAGGATGCTGGGCAGATATGCAAACTCTAGGGTACCACAGAGTCTACTTTGATTTGGACACCCAGGATTATTTAAATCCCTTGCCGTCTCAAATTCAGAACTCCAAGAATATTGTGCAGAAAGCACTTGCTTCAACAGCCGTTCAAGACTACCTGTCTATCCAGCACGACATTGTACAACAATCTGTTGGCAACCTTTCCACTTACTATTTCGATCAAATTAAGGCCAAGGGATGGAAGGGCGTTACGGTTGGTGATTGTTTGGGTGACACCGATAGAACAAATTGGTATCGCTCTCTCACCTCCGGTTCGACAACGTCATCTTCCGTCGCAGTCTCATCCCAAAGCGCTTCTGCAAGCGCAAAGACCAGTGGTACATCAGCAACTGGCGCTACAACTGCCCAAAGCTCCGCTGTATCCGCGACCGTAACAACTTTGAAATCCACCAGCACTGCGCTTAGTTCCGCGAAGTCGTCCACAAGCTCCGTAAAGAGTTCATCGACGGTCAAGCAATCGACTTCGGCGACAGTAGTGAAGCCAACCATAGTCCCAACCCCAGCGGCAACATGCGCTGTGACAGTTGGAAAATGGTGCGGTAAGGTTACTCCTTTCAACACCATGTTGACATGCCAAAAATCAGCCGCTGCCTGTTATGCAGACACCTTGAAATGTGCAACGACTGCTGGCTGGAAGGACCTTACAAAGTGCGCTGCTTTCACCAAAATTTGCGAGAAGCTGCCACTTTATTGTCTGCAGTGCGTCAAAGCTGGTTGTTCGAATACGGCTTTTGGTTATTAATAGAGCGCAAGTTATGAGAATTAATGGGATGACGGGCGTAATAAAATAGTGGGGTAGGACAGTGTTCGCGAATTTGGACGTATCTGTCATGGTTCCTTGAGGCGTTTGAGTATCAGATTATCTGAAATGGCGTAGCGTTGGGATAGCAGTCAAGAAATTGTTTCTAATGTACTCCTAATTCATGCAATCGAGTTTGAAAACATCTGCTATAAGAGAAGTGTGGCCTTCCACATACGTATGCTCTACAGAGGCGCCAAAAGCTACACATTCATTTAAATAAATAGATAAATAAAATCAGACAACAAAAACATTGAAAGTCTGATTCCGAATAGCAACATCAATATGTATTCCTGTTTTTAATGCCAAATGAATCGCTAAGTTAAAAGCTTCCGAATATTCTGATTGATTTTGGGGGCACGCACAGTGTTTCCAATAGCCCGAATTACATTCCACCTAAAAGTTCTAATCTTGAGATTCTGAAAATATCATTATTAATTTAATAGATTTATTGTTTCAAATCAACTTGATGATGAACATTGTTTTGATTCTTAAAATAAATTCGATATTCAAAAGGAATTGATGATCCAAAGCTTTAGATAGTTGGGCTGCAGTTCGGACTATTGAATACCTAGGTACTCTAGGAGTGCATTGCACACGTCGTTTTAGAGCCCTTGTATTTTGGAGCGCAGACATTAAGGGGAAACCCCTTGCGCCCCCCTTCTCTTCCCAAGATCTGTGATTGTGTAATAGCAACACAACACATATAACTAACTACCTAGGGATGTATTGCTATATAATCGTATGATTTAGTTTATTAAAAAAACATGTAACTCTTACAATATACAAAAATCCGCAAAAACCTCGGCACAATGATTTCTTCACAGGTTATCAGTCATTCAAATCCAAATAACGATTGGTTGGTTTGATCTCGAATATTGAAAACGCTGTGCATCTTTGATGTCCCGGTAAAACCGTCCTGGTTGAAGTGCGAATTCCATGTAAATCGAGAAGTGTCAAATGAATATGGATCGTGAATTTCGGGTGATAATATGGGGAATAAGGACTAATCCACAATGCCATGAATTTTTGAATAGGTCCATTCGATAAATTTGTAAAGTTCGAGATTGATCATTTGCATGATAAACTCGTTGTGTGGTAAGTAATATGATACACTGGTCAGGAACCCTAAGTTTCTTCGACCAGTGATATTCCGCTTTGATGCAGAGATTGTGGGCTGCTGATCAGAAACACGAATGAATTGATGTTTCATCATGCAAGAATAACCCTAACCTTGAGTAGCTTGGCTGTATACTCAATTGTAGCTGTGAGCCTTTACTTAAAGGATATCGATTCGTGCCATTGTAGAACCCTTTTGTGACTTTTATATTCAGTTTTGTTTTCAATATGTTTTCCGCCTTGAAGAAATCATTGAGGATAGAGCCAAAGACCGAAGCGCCGAAAAATGATACTCCAAACAAAGAGACGAAAGAAGAGGATAGGATAGAGGATATCATCGTAATCAAAGATCTAGACGCGACAAGAAAAGAAGGAGAGACTGGAGCAATCGAAGAAGCTAGAGATGAAGATTTGTTTGTGGTGAAAGATCTGGATGCAAGATTGGAAGAGGAAGATACAAAGAGGGAACAGAATCTGGGAGTTGAAGAGGGATTGGAGGATAACAAAAGGGAGTCCGAAAGCATCAGAGAGGAATACGTGAAGGAGGAAGATACTTTGGTAGTGAAAGATGTAGATGTCAAGGACGAAATCGAGAGTGTGGAAGAGAAAGATGCTAAAGTGGATGAAACTCACGTGGAAACGGACGTTACCGAGGACAACGTTGAAGAAGAATCAACGCCAGAATTAACGTTACCATCGATATCATCAAAAAACTTTGAAATCCCATTATCACCGTCACCACCGTCGCCACCATCATCGGAAATTGGTGATTATGTTGAAGAAAGCAAGGGGAAACAAACGCCAACGCCGCTTGCCGCTTCGGCAATTTTTGACACCCCTGGCAACGATCGTTGCTTGGTGGGGTCACCGCCGGCAACTACCGCCAATCCTAATTTAGAAGTAAACAAATTTGAGGAAACCAGCACATCCACATCACCACGTCACTCACGTACAATTTCACCAACTCCTATTGAAAATCATAGTCACACGCAAAATCAAGAAAAGAGGTTTTCTTCTTCCACAACAGATTTTGAAATAAACGCTCCGAATACCCCACCTGCGACACCACCTAGGGTTGTAAGGCGGGAAAGATCTGCGAGCCAAAGAGAACGCGAGACACTACGTTCGAGACAATTTTCCGAGGCAGCACGATTGCAGAGATCTGCAGAGAAACCCGAGAAAGGCGAGGAAGAGCTCGGGCTAGGAAGAAGAAGAAAGAGATATCAGCATAGAAATAAATCCAAGGGATCAATTTCAGGCTCAGGGGAAGCGTTAAAAGCAGTTGAACCGCTGCATGAGCATCAGCTTGGAAAGATGGCTTTTGCTGAACAGCAACAGTGGATTACGGTGCAACAGAAGACTTTCACGAAATGGTAAGCTGGCCTGTTGTATTTGCGAAGCATGAATGGTTTATTTACTAGAAATTAGGTTGAACACCAAGATAGCGCACAGGAAATTGGAAGTAATAGATCTGGTTAAAGATTTGAGCGATGGGGTAAGTTCTCTCTGCGAGACGTTTTTTCTTAAATGCTAACATAGTAGGTCATTCTCATTCATCTCCTCGAATGCCTCTCCAACGAATCACTTGGACGATATGCGGCGAAGCCTAAACTACGAGTGCAGCGATTTGAGAACGCGAATCTGTCGCTAGACTTCATCAAATCCAGGGGAATTCAAATGACAAACATCGGAGCCGAAGATGTTGTGGACGGAAATCGCAAAATCATACTCGGCTTGATCTGGACGCTCATTCTCCGATTTACCATCTCCGACATCAACTTGGAGGGTATGACTGCAAAAGAAGGTTTATTGCTATGGTGTCAAAGAAAAACAGCTTGCTACGAAGAGGTCGATGTTCGAAATTTTACAGACAGTTGGAATGATGGCTTAGCATTCTGTGCATTGCTTGATATCCATCGCCCAGATCTGATCGATTATGATACTTTGGACAAGGATGATCACAGAGGAAACATGCAATTGGCTTTTGACATTGCTACTAAGGAAATTGGCATTCCGGCACTCTTGGATGTTGAGGATGTCTGCGACGTGGCTAAACCGGATGAAAGGAGTTTGATGACTTACATAGCCTATTGGTTCCATGCCTTTTCGCAGATGGAGAAGGTGGAAAACGCTGGTCGAAGAGTAGAGAAGTTCGTTAACAACATGCAAGGAGCTTGGGAGATGCAGAGTGCTTACGAGAAGAGAATGAGAGCACTTTTGAAGAGTATTAAGGAGCAGGTTCTTACTTGGCAAGATGCGACTTTCGAAGGTACATATGCAGATGCAAAGAAACAAGCGACACACTTTAGTTCATACAAGAGAGGCCAGAAAAGAGAGTGGGTTGCAGAGAAAAGTGATCTTGCAGCACTGTTAGGGAACATAAAGACGAAGCTCAGCACATACCGTCTTCGAGCTTATGACCCACCCCCAGAGTTGAGGTTGAGTGTTCTGGATGAAGAATGGGCGAAGTTAATGAAAGGGGAAATGGCGAGAGGTCAACTGATAAACGAGACCATCAGGGAGTAAGTTTTATGCATGTGCAAACTGAATTTTGCTAATTATTTTTAGTATTAAAAATGCCTTACGAAGATCTTTCGCCGACAAAGCCAACGACTTCGCAACTACTCTGAATACTATGCAATTGGCAATATCAGGATTGGAGGGTGATGTGGAGGATCAACTGGTTCATGTACGCCGATTACATGATAACCTTCCACCTCTCAATCAATTCTTGGATCAAATCGAGGCCATAGACAAGAAATGCGAGGAAGCAAATATTGAGGAGAATGATTTTACGACTTACACATACGATGAGCTTTGTTACGAGATGAGTCTTGTCAAAAATTCCGTTGCGAAGAAGTTGGCATTCTTGGACAACCAAGTAGTGGCTCGTAACATGACAAATTTGACGCCAATACAACTTGAAGAATTCGAAAGTGTTTTCCGACATTTTGATCGCGACGCTACCAACAGTCTACAAGAGTTGGAATTCAGTGCAGCCTTGGCATCACTTGGTCTCGTCTTCTCCGAAGACGAAATGCACGACTATTTCCTCGACACATCAAACGGAAAAGACTACGTAACGTTTGAAGAATTCATCCGATTTATGGTGGATGTCACAGAAGATCAAAATACAGCGGAGCAAGTTTTCCAGTCCTTCCGCGAAGTTGCGGACGGCAAACCATACGTTACAGAAATGGATTTGAGACATAGTTTGGTACCCGATGAAGTCATTGAAAAATTGACTCAATTCATACCGATGCATAAAGGCCCTGATCTACAAGAGGATAGAGGTATGCCACAATATGATTACATCAGTTTTATGGACAAATTACTTGGAGGAAATGAGGAAGATGGAAATGAGGGGGCTTTAAGCGAATTAACCAATGGAAGAAGTCCAAAGAGAGCGAGTGGGAGTGGTGGAAAGGCAAATGGGGCTCATTGAGATGAGAAATTGCTTCTTTGAGGGGGGAAGAAGCTTACAGGTGCTCGATTAAATATACTTTGTCATAGCCAATGCATTCGTATGGTATATCCTTTTTGTATTCGGTAGTTGGTCGGCCTTGGATTTAGGATTGGGAGGATGGAATCGAATTCTCATGGGAATGGCGAATCGAGGAATAAGCGATGGAGTTGAGAATTTAGTTAACCTGGTTTGCTCTGTTTGCAAACATAATTAGATAACTTTGAAGCATTTGATTGAATTTATGCTTGAAAATTTTCATATTGTCGCGTTTCGTTTGATCTCATCACCATTGCGTTTCTGACTAGTCAATCTATATTTCAGTCTCTACTCTTTAAAATTAAAATAGTAACATCCAAAAGAGTAAAATGATCTAAACTAATATATATTAAACTCCAAATAGCATTTTTAATATTTGAGGTATCAATACATAGAATGTTATCACATGAATTCAGTACTGTTAACTTAGTACGCCTGGAACTTTTCAAATCGTTTTTTAGTAGTTAGGGTGTATCCAATTGCATTCAATTGCAGTTTTTCTCATTGAATTCATCCACCATTTGATTGTGATTTTTGTTAATAAGCATTAGTTATTCGTTCGTTGACTTTGCTTACTCTTTTGGTTTGCCCATACGCTTTATCGTCAATTGGAATTTACGCCATTCTCATTCATTATTCAGAGACATGATGACAACCATATGTATTCTCACATAAAAAGCCGTTGCACATGGAGTTAATGAATACCTAGCCCCGGCATCCCCAACAATTGGTGGCGCTATCTATTACTTACATACTGCTTACATTTCTCACTCTGGACTCATACTCTGAGTCTCAATCACTTGAACTTCTTCACAAATTGCTTGCTATACTCGACTTTGAGCCCAAATTTCCAACAACCATGAAACTCGTCGTCGCCGGATCAACGGGTTTTGTCGCTACAGAACTCATCAAACAAGCCCTCTCCAGCCTAGAAATCACATCCATCATAGCCCTTGCTCGTCGTGAAACATCTGTCCCACAAACCCTGGACGATAATGCTGACATCACCAAATTCAAAGCAGTCATTTGTGATGACTTCTCAAGTTATTCGGAGAGTATGAAGAAGGAACTTGAGGGCGCTGATGCGTGTATTTGGTATTGTTGTTTACTTCTCCTCTATGATTATATTCTCGACCCCTTCATTTGCCCGCTTACTGATTCAATCTTCGATTGATTGCCGAAATACTAATCAATGCCATAGGCTCATTGCAATAACCCCCTCTAAAATGAAAGATTCAACACTAGATGAAGCTAGGAAAATCTGTGTAGAGTACACAGTAAACGGGCTCGAAACTGTTACCCAGCTTCCGCGTGAAAAAGGTGCTAGACCTTTTCGGTTCATTTATGTCAGTGGATATAAAAGTGAAAGAGACCAGAGTAAACAGCCTTGGGTTATGGGTGATTATCTTTTGATGCGGGTATGTATTCTTTTTCTCCTGAAGAGGAAGGATTGAGTATTTAATGGTTCTTTAGGGTGAAGCTGAATCTCGTGTCATCGATTTTGCTCAAGCGTCAAATGGGACAGTGGAAGCATGTATAGAGAAACCAGGACTGATAGATGGACTGGATCGTCGGCAAGGGTTGGTGGGTAGTGTATTATCGACAATTGGGAGAAGTCTTATTGGGCTTCCGAAAGTGGGTGTTAGTCAGATCGCGGCGACTTTGTTGGAGCAGGCAGTCAAGGTGATTGAGAAAGAGACGTTGTCGAATGAGGATTTGATCAGGATTGGTGATAAGGTGTTGAGTGGTTAGGTGAAGTTGCAAAGTCCATTCCGTGGTTAATGGTTCTTCTAGTTGCGAAGTTTATTGGGCGATTTGGGTGTTAGTTAACGATTATGTATCTCAAGAATGAAATGGGATGGTAGCAATATGAATATACATTGCATTGGTATCTAATTCATCAAATCTGACTACGACCCAGGCAAGGTATTATGACATCCCGATGTCTACTCTATACCAGGTCCCTGTGCATTGAAACACCCATTTCCTCAACTCCTTAATCTACCAAACGCCGTGGAATTTACCCTTCAATTATAAACGAATCCTTCCTTGCCTGTTCTCGAGCCACCAAGAAAACAGCGACAAGAGTAATACTGAGCCAGCAAATCCCAAACAAGAACCTCCCAAAATCCATAATTCTACTCTCTTAAGATGCCGCAGTACTATAGCCGCAGCACAAGTAGTCATTTTTTGTTCCGACGTTACGACCGTCTCCATTCGCTCTATCTCACTTCTCTCGCTGCAGGTCCATGGGCTTACTGCCCCACGAAGCTCTTTCTCCCTAGAGTCATGAGTGTGGACATTGAAGAAGATACCATTTGATTTAAGTTCATCATTAAGAAGGCGATGTACTTCTTGTTTCATCTGAGAGTAATCGTTTTTAGGATCAAGCAAAAGAGCCCTCGCTTTTCCAAACAGTATATCAAAGCCACCGCTCGCAAAATTATTAGTAGAAAAGTGGTAGCCTGTTGCATTTCCGAAACCAAACTTGAGAACTTCCGTGTTGGTATCGAGGATAGAAGGGAGGAATGTGAAGAGCATGGGAATGTCTTCATGAGTGGAGATGCTGAATACTGGGTTGGTGCATGGGGATGAGAGGGGACAATAATACCCTACATGGTGAACAGGAGAACCGAGAGTATGGGTAACATAGTATGGTACAGTTTTCGGATATTCTGAAGGATTAAGGTGCATTATGTCCAGTAGACCTGGAGGGTCGAAGTTGGGATCCAGCGGTCGTCCATTCGAAAGGTGGGGAGCGGTAAAATTAATAAGCTCTGATCGAAGGGAAAGTATAGAGCTGCTGAGTAGTATTACAGACGCAATGGTGTTTGTCGTACAACGGGAAGGGGAGTTCTCCTCAGAGTAATTGGCACAGATAGCGGTGACATCGCTGAATGACACGGATGTCTTTTTAGTGTAAGCACCTGCTGCTTCAAGCGACCATGCTGACGGGTAATCATTTCCATGGCTCCTGTATCCGGAATTTGAGTCTGATGAAAGCTTGCCTAGGTCATTCGTAAATCTCGAGGGATCCAAAGTAGCGCTCTCATGGGAGCAATCGCCAAAGTTCGTAGCCTCCCCCGAGGAGTATCGAACCGTATTGTACAGAATCATGTTCAGTAATATCACCACTGCCACGTATTGGATTGCGAATTTCAGAGACATGCTTTCAGATTTACTGGCTACTGCCTTATTCTCATCTTGAGCTGTTGAATCGAATGTGGTGACCGGTAACTTTTCTTTGGATGATGCAACACCTGATCGTGAAGACTCCATATTGGGCTGAGATGGTCTCGTTGAATTTTGACCGAAAGGGCTTGATTATGAAAGTACTGCTTAGCTCCAACGAAGGGCAAGCATTACTTTTGTATTACGCCTACCCCGCCAAGATGGTGGGATTGGCTGGTAGCCGCGCAGCATACTATTTCAAAATGCTGGAGTTGCGTTTACCCTTAGGCGACGTCTGAGTAATAGGTTTGTATTCTCCAGGTAACTCTGAATTCTAATTTCAGATTTGAGGGGGTGCCTATCATGGCAATAGTGGGGGAAGGTACTTCGCTGACAATCTATCTCACAAATAGTTTACCAAACTCGGGAGAAGCGCATTTTGAGGGGAACAAAATGAACGAAAGCGAGTAATTAGCTTAGGACTCGATAATTTGCTTCCACCAAAATCATTATCTTCCCTTGAATGACTGCTTCAGAGTGGTTTACCTGCAAAATCGTCTCTCCTCTCCAATCTTTAGTCATTCAAAAAAAGACTGTGATTTTCACAGGGAATTAAACGCGGGTACCCACCGAGGCGCCTGCAATTCAACAAAGGAATCGCAAACCTAGATTATTGTAAGGCTTTTAATGAAAAGTTGGTAAATCTTAAGAGCACTGAACACAGCCAGAACAGGTTTCTCGTATCGCGGAGGTAAAGTGTACTTGTACCTTTTTGGTCATATTTCGACACTTTTTGTCAAGTAGTATCAACTAAATGAATACCATGCGTTCGTAAGTTCCAAGATCATCAAGCGGTTGTCACCCAGTAAAATTTGTAATTGAAAGGATTTTATATTCCCCTTTTCGTGTAGAAACAACTTGAATATTCAAGAACGATTGTTTGGTGGTTGAAAATATTGTTGAGGGTTCTGATAATTCTAGCAACATGAGAGAATTTGCAGTGTCCCCGATCTCAAACAGGTCTATCGATGCTAAGAGACGATAACGGGCGACAACAGACGATAGATTTGTTTGAGAAATAACGATTAGTAACTTCCCTCTCCTGCTATATCAGTCTTGCATAGTTCAGAAGGACTCCGGACATGCATTTATAGTGTCTTTTGGAATAATTTGTGACAAAACTCTGTAGAATTTCTAAAGTATATCGTGAAGTAGTCGATACCAAATTATAGCATTCATTGACCTCTGATAAACCCTCGAGTCTTGTTTTCCAGAGGGGTTTGGGTTACTAGAACACGGCTGTATATATGACTGTATGTATGACTGTATGATAAGGTATGAACATCGTATCTCAAATTTCAAAGGTCGGTATTGCAACAATCGACGTGTTGTGTGGAAATTGAGAGAGAAAGAGAGGGAGGGGAGGGGGTATCGAGGATACGGTGACCGAAACGGGCCGAAATGCTAATTATTGTAAGATGGCACGTGGATAAGTATCACGTGGATAAGTATCACCTTGCAAACAAAACCAATTCACGACACACACCAACGACTATTCAAGATTTTTGATATTCTTGTACCGTCGGTGTAGCTTCCCACACATAAACCCGTATGGACGGCATCTGCATACTATGGAAATGGAATCTCTAGCTAGGAGGTTTTATATCTTGGTGTAGCCATTCTTCACGCGTCTTTTCAGGCTGAAAAGGTAAAAAAGTCGCCATCACCCTTCGTCTGGCTGAGTCGATAATCCCTCATATATGATTAACCACTTCAATCCTCTCATGCGGTCCCTGTTCAATGTCGTTCAAGAATACGATGGTTATACACGCATAAGCCCGAGGATTTTTGGTGTAGCTACTCTATACACCAGAATACACCAGTCTAGAAAATCTCGGGACAATGAAGCATGAAAATCAAAAATGGGGAACCCTTTTTGTTCTTTTCACAAATTCGATGTATCACCTATCGCAATTGCACTTCTGCGGAGCAGTCTTCGGCCTGAGAAGATCTCGAACATCTCGAGTACGGAGTAGAACCTTTTTAATTCAAATACAGGGACTTCGGGTATCGTACGGGGGTACAGTACCTACTGTGCAATCGTTGATCTGATATTTAGTATGAACAGGTATTATTTGTGGGCCAATGCAAGAGAAAATGGGGGAGGGTCATTGACCTTGATATTTTTGCAAGCATAAGTTATCATATAAATTGGCCAATAAAATCCGGTTAGTTTCTCTGAAGCTGGAAGCATATCGATTGATATCCCCTGCTTCGTTGGAATATACGTACCTTATTTCAATCAGAGTGCCCGTTTTCCATTCTAATACCATATCTTCTCATCTCTTTTTTATCTTGGAAATCGCAGGACCTAAGTACATTCCTGTTTTCAAAATGTCTGAAGCCCCAAAATTTCGAATCAGCGTGATAGGCAGTGGCCCAATTGGTAAGCTACTTCTGAGTAGTGTAGCTGCTCATCCAAGGATTGAGTATACACAATTCGAAGCCGAAACATTACCTTTACGTCCCGCTTTTGGCTATGGTATTGGGCCACAAACGCTTGCAACGACGAAGCGGTAAGCTTATTCAGTCCACCAAATCCTTTGTTTTTCTACCTGCTTCTGTTTCCCGATTTCAAATTCCGCTGTCATGTCTCATTGAATATACTCCTTTTGCTTCCGTATACAGTATCAGCACTTCTTTGTTCTCATTTTCTTTCAAAAGTTCGTCCCAGTCAGTCGATACTAACTCCCCGGTCTTACAGTCTTAATCCGGCTATCTACAAGGAACTACACGACCAATGTTTAGCCGACCCTGTTTGGATGGAATTTCACCACGGCGGGGAGGAAGACAATCACTTGCATACTATTCGTGTCCCAGAGGGAGAAGTCTTCGGGAGAATTGGACGTGATGAGCTTATGGTGATGCTTGATGCTTTCGGTCCCAAGGATAATCCAATCCAGTACGGCAAAAAGCTCAAATCAGTAAAGAAAAGCACTGATGGCGAATTAAAAGTGACGTTTGAAGATGGTGGTGAAGATCACGCAAATGCTCTATGGGCGTGTGATGGTATGAATTCTCTGTGTAGAAAGTTCGTGCAGGGCGAAGACTACATACCCGCAGCTTACTCAGGCCATGTGACATTTAGAGGAAAAGTCGAGAGCAGCAAGATTGAGGCAGAGATTGGAAAGCGGTTCACTACAGATACATCTATGTTCCTTGGTATTAAAGGTTGGCATGTATTAACCTTCCCCATCGATGGTGGTAAATACGTAAATATTGCGGCATTCTCAATGGAGGAAGTTCAGAAAAAACGTGGAAGAAACTACGTAACAACTACCGATGAGCTGCTTACTTATTTTCCCGGGGCGAATTCCAAAGTTCGGAAATTTCTGAGGGTAAGCATTCAGGACATTGGCGGTAATGGTGTTGTTCCTTGAGCTAACAATTCAACAGCTGCTTAATGATCAACCAGGTGGTTGTGTATGCCTTGAACTGACTCACATGCAGACTTTGGGTACCTTTACCAATCAAAGTCTTTGTATGACGAGCTTCGGTGATTCTGCAAACGGAATGCTACCTCACATCGGAGGCTCGATGGCAACCGGATTCATTGGCGTTACTACCTTTCTGCATGAAGAGCTGAATCCCCGTATTCATGCCCTCAACCCGAATGCGAGCAATGCCGAGATTGCCGAAGTACTCATGGAGGCTTCTATTGCATATGAACGTAAACATAAGCCTTTGGCGCAAAAGCTTGTGGATTACTCAAGAGAACAGGGGTTTGTTTTCTCGGGTGGAGTAACTGACGCCGAGGAATTGGCTCGGAGAGCAAGATTTTTGTGGAAGGCTGATTCTTACAATGCTACCGTTTAAGATGAAACAATTATCATCTGTGTTGGTAACTCCACCTCGTCCACCTCCAGTTTCAATAAGAAGATGCGCTCCAATGGATTTTGCGTCCGAAATATGATCGACTGATAACTCAAAATGTGTTAATTGGACATTTGACCCATGTTTTATTGCTCCACTAAGGTTGATTAATAGACTTCACATGGAAAAGGTGTGGAGACGTCAAATTGAACCCTGTGTGTGTGGATATTGCTAGTTCAATTGCTTAATTCAGCAAAATACATAAATGATCCAAGTTTCATTGGTCGATGGTGTCTAAGCTTTTAGAAGCTTCGTGGACGGATTTGATACGAGGTGTTCCCCTTCGCGGCCTTAGGGAACGAACATCCGGGTAAAGTATTCTCATTAGCAATTGGCCCACTTACCAATATAGTGTACTCCGTAATTTAGTTATTCGGCAGCGAACCCCTAATGATTCCATCAGCCATACCGCGGAAAGCAGACCGGCAAGTGGCCCTTGCTATTATCCTAGGTGTGCTTTCGAATCCTAGAAAAGTACGGAAATTGAGTATCGAACGCGAGCACAACTGAATAGTCTTATGAAAATTGTAGTCTCTATATTGTTATTGGGTTCCTTTGTTGTGTTGACGATGATGTTTTTTTTCCGTGTATTCTGTTTAGAGTTGCAAACATCTGCACTGTGCCATCTTGGAAAAGCCACTGCGGAATAGTGGTGCAGTACCGACGCAATGGAAAGCTAATTTACATCCCTGGACCATGGTCAGATAAAGCTGCCAATACTACTCGAGTACTTTCAACGGCAGCCCCCGTGCCACCCTTGTTACAGTGACCGGGGAACATTGGAATCAGAGATAATGTCTCAGTATCTACCCAGCTATTCTACATTATTATAGCACGGACTAGAGATCATTTTTGCTCGAAGTGAGCCATCTTGAGGACAATGAGAATGGCTCCCCCACTGTTCTCAATCTGCTCCCTGCACCAGGGTATTTTAGTTGATCCGGCTCCTTCCTAAATTGTATGGGGACGGGCATTCTGTGGTGCCCTCTTGGACTAGAGTTTATCCACCTGCGGCCCAAAGATCGGTTTCCGAACAAAATTGCCCAATTCGAAGAAAATCCTTCCGTTTGACATTGCTGGGGGTTTTGCCACAGACTTGCCTCGAAACAATGTTTTCAGCAGCCTATCTCCATACGAACGAAATACAATACAAACCAAAGCTCAATTGCCAGCAAGCATTCGATAAGGCTCTAGCATCCTGTCGCTAAATTCAAATCGGAATATCAAAGGATCTGGCTCGAATTATAACATTGAAGAGCATTTGGCTGTTAAGATTGGATTGAAATATTGAAGAACATTTGGCTATCAGGATTGGATTGAAATATTGATGAGTGTTGTCCCTGGGTAGGTATCCTCCACGATTGGTGCATAAACTAATTTGTTCATTGTGTGCCTGTTCACTCTCTGCAAGATATGAATCCCAGGCAACGAGTAACTTTGACACGGATAAATAGCCATGATCTTCGTAATGGTTGAAAATACATCTCACTTCCTCGTTTTCCTCCAAATCTTCTGGCAACTTGTTCCACGTGTATTCCAATGCAAGCTGCGCTTTTATTTCCAAGTTCATTGTTCACTGATAGTTCAAGATGCTGGGTTTCGACCATCGGACCGGAATCCTGGGTATATGCAACATTCCATACTTGGTGTTGGCCCCACAGCAATTAATAATGCAGAAGTAGATAATCTCCATTTCAAACATCACTATATAATCACAAGGGACTTATACACGTATGTCTCGGGCGGGTTGAATTTAAGTTCATGAAATACCTTGACTGCGCAATTATCCACGACTCTGCCCGATTTTGCGGAATTAGATTCATGAAGTCATACGATCTAATCAAAATCATTTTAAAGAGGCAGCCTTTTGATCTCAGGTTTTACCCGAGTGTGAAAGGATTTATGGCCATATAGGAACCACAATGATCTGGCTGATAAATCCCCACACAAATGCAGGCCCTCCATTCCTGCGACGGGAACTGAGTTTAACCCTGCTGTAGAACATGTATCGAAAGATACCAGCTGCTGGAATCAGCCTTCAAGATTCTTATGATACACTAAAAATCAGTCGCGACTTATTCCCTATTCGCGGCGACAAGGGAATAGCAAAGGTACTACCGGTTGCCGCTTAGTGTCTTGCGAGGCTTGGAATTAAATGCCATGGGTCCCTCGCGCATTCGACATATCGTTCCTACATGGACAGCATACCTTGTCATTATCAGTGATAGAGTTTTTCACAGCAGTCATTTTGACCATGCATATTATTACAGCAAATGTTCTACATTGTTTCTGTAAAAACATGTGAGCCCAAAAATAAAGTATATCATTCATTCACGTCCCCGCAGCCTTATAGTATCCACTGGAGTTACCAGGCAATTGTCTATGCTGATCGATCTTCTGTCGATTGTATTTTCTTTCGCGCAAGTGTCTTCACAATGAGCACAGTCAATGTATCGACCAGTCCCCCGCTTGCGAGTAACCCTCGCGGGGCGGTCGTTCTTGAAGGAGCTACTATTTCAATGGCCTTCGTTGTGATTTTTGTTTGTCTGCGAATATGGGGTCGATATCGCTATAACAATTCGCCTGGAAACTCGACACCAAGTTTCGGTGAACCCAGATACTGGATGCTGGTCTCCGACTTAGCAATTGTTGCTTCATCTGTAAGTATCTTAATCAGAATATCATGCGATGATTCTAACACTTCTACAAGGTACTTGCCATCATTTTGACTGTGATTGCTTGTGTTAGTAAGTATTTCTGTGGTATATTTGGTGGAAAAAGCTAAGCGGTTGATCAGGCGTGGAATGGGGACTTGGACTTCACTCGAAACTCTTGAGCAAGACACAGCTTGAGACTACACTTCAGGTTGGCATCCGTCCGAAAAACCCGTGATTGTGCAATACGTTCTAATCCTATATAGATGTTTTATCTCTATCAGATATTCTATAAAGCAGGATGTGGTCTTTCGAAGATTGCTACTTGTTTACTCCTCTTGGCCATTTCGACTCCACACATGAAGAATTTCAACAAATGTTGCAAGATAATTATTTTATACATCGCGGGGTATTCTCTCAGCTGCTCCATCGTTTCAGCTTTTCAATGCGGCCTCGACTTTAAGAGTAGTTGGATTCACTCGTTACGACAAACCCACTGCTTCTACAAACCCCCATTCTGGTTTACTCATGCTGGCTTGAATATCTTCGCAAGTATAGTGGTCGCGGCTCTTCCATGGTGGCTATTTTCTCATGTTCAATATAAGAGAAAATATACTATAGCACTAATCATGACCATATTAGCTCTTGCGTAAGTCGTCACTTAACTCATGAACAATGTGACCGTATCTAACCTTTTAATAGCGAGATTATCCTTGGGTGTGTGCGTTTGAAGGGTCTTTATACATCCTCTCAAAATCTCAACGATATACCTTGTAAGTTGATCTCAGTACTATTACAATACAGACGACAATGCTTACTCAAACTCTTATGAAGATGGTGCTACAACCGGTATACTCGTCTCTCAGCTTGAAGTCAACTTCGGAATCATCTCAGCCTGTATTCCTACCGTTCTGAAGATCATGGAAGACTTCTTTAAGCGATTATTTGGGATTAGCTTCGGTGATACAACAATTGAATCGGGGGCTCAATCTCAATCTCGATCTCGCAATCTCGGAGCTCTGGGTAGTCACTTGCAGACTACAGACAAGTCAAAGCCTCGCTCACAATACGAGCGTTTTGGCGACGACGATCTTGAGATGGATTCTATGCATTCGGGCAATAGCAGGGAAAATATCATTCGTGATGACAAAGTCCCTGATCAAAAGATCAAGGTCGAAACATCTTACATCGTAGAAAGAGAGATTGATAAATCCGAAAGTACGTAGACGATTAGATTTCGGCAGGGCTGGCTCCAGATAGTAGGGGGAATCATTTCATCTCCAATTTGGCACCTATTTACCATATACCACAGGAGCTACAAGGGCCTAGAGTAAACATGGCCCCAGAATGCGTTTGAAATTTAGAGCTGGACTCGGTTGTAACAAGATTGTAACAAATTTACCATGTCGTTGCCCCACTAGTTTTGTGATACCACGGGTGGTATACGGAGTAATGGCGAAATCATACGAGTTAGAGAGCTAGGGGGGCGCGGGGGTAACACACTTGCGCGTAACCAGATAATACCCCATGTCGATCACCCCCGTCACGACGGGGGCACGCTGCAGACTTAAGCGAATGACAAGGAATATAAATTCTGTATATGCATCCTTCACATGAGTAATCTGTATCGGGAAAAGACCCCGTAATCGATTGGGTAACGTCCATGTGCCGATATCCTTTTATCTACAGGATTCGCTTTTCTTTCTACCGAAAACTCATGTCGAAAACGAGTGTTGGATTTATGCTTGCTAAAGGGTTGTTAGAGGTTGGTCTAGGCAGACACTGCATCGGAATTCTCCACAAATATCAATAGTTAATCCCAGATGATTGCGGTAAAGGCGTTCTTGCATGTTGAGTTGCAAGGCGAATCTTGCGATAAATACTACATTCCCAATCGCTACATCTCACCGAGATTGTTTCCATCAGATTCGTACTTCAACCCTTCAAATCCCTATTCTTTGTTTGTCTAGTAGAAAGGGATACTCATCTACTGTTCAAAGTACCACTGCTCAACGAAAACATGGCACAAGAACCAGTCGCCGAAGTGTCTCAAATGGACGAAAAACACTCCACTATAGAGACCAGCCATGATTTGGCACTTGCTGGCCCCTCTCGATTCGATAAGAAACTCGCTTTGAAACTTGATCTTTACCTTCTCACACCCATGCTCTTCTTAAACTTTCTGTCTCTCATGGGCCGAACGAATATTGGTGCCGCCATGGTACAAGGCTTGCCAAAAGAATTGAAGATGGATGCCATGAAAGTTTTCATCTCAGTTATCATTCCCTTGGTACCGCTGATCCTATTGGAGGTTCCCAGTAATCTCCTCATGCGCTTTTTGGAAAGGAAATACAACTTCTCATACATGAGATATCTATCTCTCATGACTGCTCTTCTAGGTACGTCTATCTCCATAGTCTTGTCATATGCGTCGATATCTAATCTGAATCAACAGGTCTCGTCACTCTGGGCCAGGGGTTTGACCAAAGCTATTCAGCCTTGCTAGCTACTCGCTTCCTTGTAGGAGTATTCGACTCGGGGCTCATTCCCGGATGTATCTTCGTCTGTGCTTTATACTATCCATCAGTGCATCTGCAATGGAGAGTTAGTATGCTTATGGTTGCAAATATCGGTTCAAATGTTGTGGGAAATATTTTAGCTTTTGGTATTGCTCATATCCACAGCTCAAATGGGTATAAGGGATGGCGATGGTGAGTCAAATCATTTCTTAATACTCCGGATGGTGAATGTTTGAAGGCAGCATGATATTGAGAGCAATATATGGCCCAAAGATATCATAAGGTCTGAAAGCAGTATAACGTTCAAAGACAATGTAGTGTTTGAAGGCGGTACAATGTCTGAGGGTAGCACAATCTTCAAAGTGGATTCATACATTGAAAGTCGTTTGTTGTCGGGCTGTAGCCTGAACTACTGGATCTTCCGCATCTGTGTTCATCTGATAATATGCAAAGATTGGAGAGTAAAAACTAACCTCTGATCCTAGGGTCTTCATTGTCGAGGGATGTCTCACCCTAGCCATCAGTTTTGCATGTCTCTTTTGCAACATCAGCCGCCCCGAAACAGCATCTTTCCTCACCGAAGAACAAAAGGAAATCATCGCGACTGAGGTTGAGGCTCGCACAACAACCGTCGGAATCGTCGCAGAGTGGAAGATTTTCTTGAGCAATGGTCTCAACTATATCTGGGCCGCATGTTACGTGCTCACCTGCTCTACAACCTACTCCGTCGCCATTTTCGCTGCTTCTTTTGTGCAAGCTTTCCATCCTCACTACACCACACCACAAGTCCAGGGTCAAGTCGTTCCTATATTTATCGTATCTGGTGTAGCCTGTCTCTTGGCTGCATATGCAGCTGACCGTTTTAACCACCGCGCCGGCTTTGCCATTATAGGTTACCTTATCACAGCTATTGGTTTCATCATTCTCAGACAACCAAAGACCCCTGCACCACATATCTCCATGCTTGGTCTATACTTCGTTAGCATAGGTACCTTTGTATCATTACCTCTCCTATACAGCTTGCCAATGATCAACTCGGCTACTCCATACCAGAGGGCCATTGCAGCAGGGTTCGTAATTGGTATTGGAAACGTCGGTGGATTTGCTAGTTCATGGTTGTTCAGGACCAGTCAGGCACCACATTACCACGAAGGAATGACTGATTCCCTTATTATGACTTTGGTGGCTCTTGCTTTAATGGCTTTTGCTTGGTTATATATCACAATCGCCAACAAGAGGTTGGACAAGAACAGCACCACAGATGCAGGATCTGTTAATGGCAAAGACGGCCTGGTCGTAAGAAGATACAGAGCATGATTTGATTTTGTATATACCAGTTTAGCAATTTTTAAGAGTTTTAATCATGTGATGTAGCTGTTCCTCGCCAAGGTTTAGTTCGTGCTAAGCCCAGAAGCGAACCCCCCTGGTTTTGTGGAGAATGACAATCTCAAGCACGAACTCTGTAGTATCTCGAGTCTGTATTTTCCAACAGCCACGACGCGTGTAATTCAATCCCAAGCGAAAGAAATATGACTCAGTCCAAGTGTTCTCCTTATCTGGAGAAATGACGGATTGATTTGTCAACTTTCTTGCAGATACCAGCCTCACCAATTCCCACGCGCCATCCATTTCTGAGGCTTCTAGCCCTCAAAGACCCACTATAAGCCCCATAAAATGATTTGTTGTCAATTCGGGCCAGCCCGATGTGGAGATCACATGTTCTTCCTTGTTGGTTCTGCCATGTCAGTCCACACCGATTCGTCGGTCTCAACCAATCATATCTACAGAACGTTGCATTGCCGTCTCCTCTAGATCATGTACAACAGGTTTCCACACTCGCTTCGCTGCACCCACAAGATAGCTTCTCCACTCTCCAGACCGGTTTTTATAATTTCGATCGAGTTTGTGAAAATGTGCTTTATCCATAAATCTTAATTTCTCCACTCCCCACCTAACAGTCGTTCTTCTTTGCGTTCTCAATTCTTATCTTATCACACTTCACCAAGAACATTCGTTACTCGAGGCTGGATTTCCTCGTCAAGACAAAAGACATCGAAACTGTTTAGAATTTCGAAAATACAACGAAGGAAAGAAGAAAGAATAGGTGCGGAAGAGCTTCTGTTAGGTTGAAAGGAGAGAATAATCACCACCTCTCAACAAGCGGGTGAGTCGTGGTGAAGAAGTCGATCCAGGAACTGCCGGTCAGGGCCTGTTAGGAGAAAGAGAACTTGCAGCTGGCCTGCACTTGAACCCAGGTGATAACAGAACATCGGTACAGAAGCGCGAATTTGGAAACGAGAAGCTGAAAATCGACAATTCAATTGGAAAATGGATATTTCCTGACACGGCAGTACCATCTAACGATTATTCGTCGCCTTCTAATGGATCTGGACATCAACACCCCTTAAGCGGAACCAAAGAACCCAACATCGTGAATTCGAATTTGCTCTACGATACCGACAGATCTATAGACCTTGACTACTTCAACCCGATCACTGAGCAAGTTTCTGAGAATATGAAAAGCTATTTCAAGCATCTTTTGCCACCTTTAGTCCCACCAACGGGGTCAAAAACCCGATCCCAGTCCCCATCCAGGTCTCGATCTCACACTTCATCCGAGAAAAAACCCGAGATTAAGTCAAAGCCAAAATCTCGAATGGAGCCTCAATCTACAGTCCAGAAGGGCAGAGCGTCTTCATCCCGCCCACGTACCTCGCGGTCAAAACTCACCTCAGGTGGTTCTTCTAGTTCCAACTCGACTCTAACGTCTGATGAACTCACGGCTCAGAGACTTCAAGCTGAATGGGACCGTGAGGATGATCTTCTTCAATTACAGCTACGATTTGCACGCAATCTGGAGACTCGAAGCCCCTCGCCATCTCAATTTGAACTCGATAGACTAGAAGCGCAAAGATTGCAGGCTCAAATTGAAGAAGAGCAAGCTGCTTCTGATGCAAGATGGGCCGCACGCCTTGAGAGGGAGACGGAGGAAGCTATCAGAATTGCCACCGAGTGGGAGAATGAGGATAGTCGCGCTGCCGCTTTACAACGAGAATGGGAAGAGCAAGAAAGAAGACTTGGTGAGCAAGAGGATCTTGCGAGGATCTTGCATCGAAGGGACGAAGAAAGGGCCGCTTCGCTTCAAAGGGACTTAGCTGCAGCGCAGGCCGCTCAAGCTCAATGGGAACAAGAAGTCCATCAACAAGAGGAGCAGACCAGAAGAGTCTCAGAGGATGAGGAGAAAAGGGAAAGACAGGCAAGGAAAAGAAGAGAGGCAAGAGAAGCTGCTGAGGCAGAGCGGAAGGCTGAATTGGAGAAAGAGAGGGCAGCTCGCAAGGAGGCTGAAAAGAAAGTGAGACTTGAGACAGAGCGATTGCAACGACAACAGGTTGAGAAGACAGCTAAATTGGACCGAGAGCACCGAGCAAATGAGGAGGCCGCAAAGAAAATCCAATTAGAAACCCAGAAGAAAGAAAAGTTGCGGGTCGCAGATGCAAAAAAGGCACGTGAGCTAGCTGAGAAGGAGAAGAAGGCAAGACAGGCAGACTGTGTGTCATGCATGGAGGCGGGAGAAAAAGACAAGATGTGTGTACTGTCCTGCAAACACGCTTATTGTGGAGAATGTATCGCGGGTAAGTAGCCAGTTTCAAATTTTCTTGCATGAATGCTAACTCAATCAGGTGCCTTCCAATCCGCTCTTTCATCCAAGACACGATTCAAGTGCTGCAAGGTGAATGTGGTAACCAACCTCGCTTCTCACTGGCTCGATGCAACTTTCATCAGCTCCTACAAGATGATGATTCTCGAGCAAACTACCAAGGATCCTCGCTACTGCTCCAGCAAAGAATGTGCTAAATTCATTCCACCCGCCAACATACACGGAACCATTGCAATCTGCCAAGCATGCAAGCATCGTACATGCGCACCTTGCAGTAATGGAGAGCATTCTGGAGTTTGTAAAGAGGATAAAGAGGGTCTAGCAGTACAGGCTTTGGCGGAGAAGGAGGGCTGGAGAAATTGTCCTAGGTGTAAATTCGTGATTGAGAAGAATGAGGGTTGCCTGCACATGACTTGCAAATGTCTGTTTGAGTGGTGTTGGGAATGTAAGAGAGAGTGGAACGAGTGTAAGAGCACTTGCAAGAGAGAATAACCATGTCGCGAATATTTGCGAAGATGAGAGAAGCATCAGATTGGTCCCACATAGTTAGAATACTTCCTAAGCAATACATGTACCAAGTTCTCAGAGTTCTTTCGAGCATAAAATCTGTTCCAAATAATTGAAACACCTGGAATCGTAGTTATCCTTTGTCTTCAGTACCCAAGTAAATTAGCGCTTGTTGGGTGGTATTGACATTCCGGATGCAATAGGCGCGATCTTTCTCTTTCTCTAGTTAAGCAACGCTAACGGCAAGACAGTTCCACTCGCAAGTCTTGTCACCATATCCAATCATTTAACTGATATGGCCCTCACAAACCCAGAATACTGTATTGGTGAAATGATATTGACATCCCATCAGCCCGGAAATATCTGACGCTCGCGTACATTTCAGGGGGTGGGCTGGGGTGAGGGACGATGGAGAAGAAATAATTCTGAAACAAAGCATGACATAAACCCCAGACTACACTATAGACGTCGAGCTATAAGCTATGCAATGCGTTTGATTGTAATTGATGGTTCGAGGAAAGCCGACAAATTATTGATCAGGCATATTGTGAATGCACGAGGGCAGAATTTTCACCGCTTTACAGAACCTCTTGGCCATCTCGAGATGACGGAAAATCTATTGTTCCGGTTGAGGCTTTGTACAGTTGGATATGCTTGAAATGTACTGGCTACGACCACTAATAACTTTCCTATGATTAGATTGAAAAGAACGGGAAGGTTAGTGTATTGAAAGCTTGTTTGTTTTGAATTGAAGAATGATTAACGTTATCTTAACAAAAACAAGTATCGTATAAATAGTCCACTATATTAAATACTACATCCAATTCCATTATTCTTTTCCATATTTTATCAGTGTCGTCATTTGCTTTCTTTCCGCCTCACACTCATTTACGTCCCGTCAAAGAGTTTGTTCTCTACAACCAATAAATACACATACAACAGGACACACCTGGGCGTTCTTCGAATGTGAGGAAAGGATGAGTGGGCTTAGAACGAGCATCTGGGCCCCCGGCAGCTATCGCTCCCCGAGTTACAATGGCTCCAGCTATAAGAATCCCGCGCGAGAGAATGCGCCAGTCTCTACTACCCACTCGCATACCTCAAGAGATATGAGTAAGAACCGGGCAATCGAAACGGCCCGCGAAATAATTCTGGATGGCAAATTGGCAAACAATGAGCCACGGAAGAGTTCTGGTGGGCTGGGCGCCAGTCAATGGGCACCGCGCGATTACCCCGGAAGATCAAAAACAGCAAATCGTCAAGAGGTTTGGACAATGGTATGTTTACACACTTGCTTGGAGAGACATGCTCTGTTTACCTTCTAACCCTTCTCAGGTCACGCCAGCCTCGCAACACAAACCGATGGCTCATGCGTATAATGGCTCGAGTCCTGCATACACCTCTCCGGACCTCGGCCTTCCTTACGAAGTACAACATTACATTCTCGGCATGATGCAGCGGATCATGGAGGAGGGGTGTTATACCTTTGCATCGCGATGGATTCCCGACGTACTACAAAGGAACAATTGGACGTGCTCGGAAGCGGTTGAGCTGTCTACATGGAGAACGGTCCTTCCAGAAAATGTCCCATCAGAAGCCATTTCCTCGCACGGCAAATCTCTTCACCAATGCCTGGCTAATGCTGTCCGAATACGAAACTCTGCTACCCATCGGCATATTTTTTCGAGTCAGGAACTACGTGGTTTGGCACAACAAGCCGAAGACCTCATGAGTCTGCTTTCTGACCACTCGAGGCAATTGAAATTTCATAAGCTGTGGACTGAATTATACGATTGGGAAAAGCTCAATGTAACAGACATGCAAGCCGCCAGATACAAGATGGAAACTGCACTTCAACAGATTGGGGAACGTCCTATGGAGGACGATATGGATTGGACACCTAATGT
Organism: Botrytis tulipae; assembly: GCA_004786125.1. Classification (NCBI taxonomy): domain Eukaryota; kingdom Fungi; phylum Ascomycota; class Leotiomycetes; order Helotiales; family Sclerotiniaceae; genus Botrytis; species Botrytis tulipae. The sequence goes on from PQXH01000133.1 coordinate 106,056, forward strand.
AATCTCATTGGAAAAAGTTCCCGTGGTAGAGATAGGACCAGAAGAGGTCGAGAATCACGAAGTTCATGATGCAATGGAGATCGATTAAAGAATATACTACAAAGGAATTATGGGATGGCGAATTGGCGTTGATTAATCGTACGCTATATGATTTGGGAAGATCATAGCTTCAGGAGTACTTGTGGGGGTGTAGCGGGTCGGTAGGATTTCAAATACCCTTTTTGTCGCCTTTTGGCAAATCTTAGACGCATTGTTTGAGGTACTTATGAGCAGAGACTTATTATAAATTGTTTTCTAGGCAGAAACATAAAAATGAGATCGAATTGTTCCACACTCTGAATGAGGCATCCTTTGTTATATGATATGTATGTTAAGACCTTTTAAAACTTTGGATCATTGCGAGTCATATTCAAAAAGAAAGATTAACAGAACATGGCCAAACACCAGCCTGATATACGGGTTTACCAGTTCTGAGCTACAGGCTGTACTCGAACAGTTGGGATAATAGTATAAATTAGAATAACGATATAAATTCGAATAGTCATAGAGCACTGATAGAAAAGGAGGAAGGTTCACGAAGAGTTTTCCTTTCATAGCTGTACTCCCACTTCTACTCCTAAATACATGTGCTCTGAAATAACGTGTATAACGCACACCCTCAACTGATATCGGTACAGGAGAACCTTCTCTATAAGCACTTGTCTATTCAGGGTGTGCGTTGCATACACTTTTTTTGTAGCCCTTGTGTCTGGGAATGAGAGTGGAAGTACCGATATAAAAGGGAAACGTTTGTAGCGCAGTCGAATATAAGGACTGTATGAATATACAATGAATGGCTGGCTACTAATCATTGCTGGAGAAGTTTAGTGAAGATGAATGTGTTTGATGTCGGAGTAATGAGATTGAGCAACTGACTGCAGAGGGTATCATCCGTACTTACTAGTAACAATATGAGCCTTTAATCTAGAATCTTCACTTAACAGCTTCAATGTTGACGAACTGAAATATAGACATTAAATAACTATCAAAAATGAAACCGCTAAATTTAATACATTACACTCCCTGCTTTGGGAACCACGAGAATACCTTCTTCTAACAACCGTTCCGCCAGTTCAAAAATCATCCCATCACACCCTTTTCTCGCAATTATGTCAATTGCCACCGGTAGATATTCTGTTTGTAATGATATGGTAGAATTGTATGCAGCTTGACCTATTGGGAACACCATATCGGGGACTTCGGCAAAGTTGGAGACGCTGCTGACAGACCATCCAGACGGAATTCCTGGGGGACTGTTTCATTGATCTCGGTTAGCAAAAAATTGGGTTCGGGCGTCGAATGTTTTGTGTTTCTGATTAATGGACTACAGCCCGGACTACTAGATGCTTTGATGAAGATATGTGAGAAAAAAACTACGTACCTGATGTATTCATTTCTATACGAAGTTTCTGCTAATGTCCCAGGATAGAGAAACAAACTTTCACTACAGCTGATGGGGCTAGAAGGTACAACTTCCGCGGCGAACCAATCCATGAAAATGGTTTTGTTATAAATGGCTTGTTCGTTTGCATCAGCACTGATGTTGTTTTGTCCCCAAGCCCATCTGGTTAATGGTACGGGGTCAATGAAAGGACGGGCGCCATCGTTCGCAGCAGCGTAATCTGCATAAAACGGTTCGGCAAGGAGACTGTACTGTTGTTGGGCAATGAGGGTAGGATAGACAAAACTGAGGAAGTCGTCAATTGATGAGCCATTTGCTCCAGATGGGGTTGTTTCGTTCCATAGAGCCCCCATATCTAGAGCAGTCGTGCTTGTCGAGTTAAGAAACGTTTCTAACTTCGCCAGAAAATCAAGTAAGACTGATTCAGCCTCTGTTGTGGCATTCTCCGGGAAACCTGATGTCAAGATCTTCTTGGGAAATTCAGTGAAGTTACTTGTGATATTGTTTCCATACAAGACTTTAGCAGCTTCGTGCCACAAAATTGGATCTCTGGTGAGAAAACCAGCGGTGTCAAGAGTCGGAGACAAAGGCATAACGTTATCCAAGCTAACCATTCCATGGGATGGTCTGTTACCGAAACATCCATTGACTTGAGAGGGATTACGAATACTTCCACCAGTATCGGATCCAATGCCAAGGTCTAACCAATCATAAGCACCAATTCCAGCTCCAGGACCGGAAGAAGAAGAGGATGGGGATTGGTATCCATCACCACGGGCGTTGAAAGGGCAGTGATAGTCCACCCAGTCCGCAGTTGGACTTTCCCCATTAGCAAATTGGGATGTCTTCATTTTCCCGACGATAATTGCTCCTGCGTCAATCAAACTCTGGACAGCTGGTCCGGTAACATTTGCTGGTGGATAAAGCTCATAATACGCACGATTGCCATTGCTGGTCTTGATTCCTGCAATCTCGTAGATATCCTTAACACCAAGCCGGACTCCAGCGAGAGGCTTTTCAGCGGTTTTAGTATAGTAGAGCCTGGAAGGCACGCCGATAGTAGAACTCTGCACCCCAGGAATGGATGCACTTAGAATAGAAAATGTTCCGTCTGAATTCTCAATTGTTCCTTCAGTAAAAGCATCTTGTACATCAGAATACAGGCGATAAGCCTTGAAGAGCTCGCCTGTATTTGGTGTTAGAAAGTATGGCCCTGGAGGCACTTGATTGTGTGAACTGCTGGTAAACTTTTGAGTTCCATATTCATGACAAACGGTTGATAACGAACTAGAATTAGTAGAACCAACAAGATGGACAGCTACTTAGGTTAACGATTGTTGGTATTGGGGCTGGAAGATCGGCGTACCTTCCAAAAATCCGGGATTAAAAACATCGTCGAAGGCAGTGTAGTTGGCAACTAATGATTTAAATGAAGCAGCAGTGAAACTCTTTTCTGAACTTTTCATAACAGTCAAAGGAACCAAATCTGCTGTACTCGGCTTGGACTGGATGGTTGCAACCGCGTCAATCCCAACATAATAGCTGATGCCATTAACAGTAACGGTAGTTCCGGTCTTCGAGATTGAGATGGCAGCATTGGCCATGCTCATCAGAGACATTGTCACAGCAGCCGATTTCAACATTCTGAAAGCCATAGTCTCAGATTGATCAAGTTAAATTCCTCCGATCGCTCACGATACTTGTCTGTTCATTCAAACGACAGAAATAAAGCAGATATTTATACTCTCAACAACGGGATACAAGTGGAATACTGCTTTGAGAACCATGAATACTTAGTAATTTGTCTTGGGATATCCCACCGATAAGATGGCCAAGAATACCAAGATACGATGATGGGTTCCTGCACATCTCCTTCGGCATTCCTCGATTGTGGTTCATCCTGGAAAAGGTTGCCCCGCATAGATAAGATAAATGAGTAATAAGGTGGGATGGATCAAAAGTATACTACACAACGAAGTTCATCCGAAGACTTTTGGTGAGAAGCGTCTATCAAATCTTGCACTTGCTATATCATTACATCAAAATCTCTTTATCAGAATCGTCTTTTTGAAACGGAGAAAGATATATATCCTTAAAACTGACATTTAGGAATATTCTTAACATGTCAAATACCAGGTTCTCTGAACTGGTTAGAAACTAGATATCAAATGATATCATGATTTTTTTGAGAAGATTTTGTAATGGAGCAATGAGAAATTGTTTCCCAAGAGTATTCAATCGAAACTATTCGGATTGTAGAATACTAGAATACTACTAAGTCAATATTAGTCGAGACTTCTATATGAAAACATGTATATCCCTAATAAAAGTAACAGAACCCGGTATGCTCATAGCGACGATTTGCTATATTGGAAATTTGAAATCTGAGTTGTAGTAAGAATTCGAACTGATATAAAAGCATCAACCCAGTGGTCATGTCTAGCGATTGACAAATACCTTTACGGCTCGAAAATTGTAAGATAGCACTTAGCCTCCATACATCCTCTAAGTAGACCGAGTTGTCTATGACGAAGTCCGCGTTAGTAACACTTGAATTGACCGATGTCAATACTTAGATATGTAGAAGAAGTCTCCCATCCCTGATGAGATAAGAAAATCCCCGAGGTCGGCAAACAACACAACTCGAGACACACGGAGTATTCCCAGCCCAGCCTCGTATCTTTAGTGGGGCAAATCACGACGGGAAGTGTACACGTGACACACGAGAATCCAGAAAGATTTCGAGCTTTCTCCCATTCATGTCCTTGATTCCTATGCCGGGTATTATCAGTTTGTGATAGATATTATGTACAGTTTATCTTAGATTCGAGCTGTTACCTATCGCAAAAAGTGTAAGAGGTGCTCTTTTAGCTCTTTGGCTGATAAAGCTCTGTCATCACCCACCATTCCCCTCAACATTTCCTACATATGTATCGCTTAATTCGAAAATGACCGTAGGACGAGGTGTTCAGTCTTCTGCCGAAGAATCACGCCTGAACATATGGCTCATCAGTGTGAGAAATATATAGCTGGCATAACGGAGCGATTGGAAACTTGGTTCCAAAGCTTCAAGCTTTATCCCGAGAGGGGGTTATTGTGAATTATGTAAGCTCGTTATTCACACCTCTGGTTCTAGCCGCATAGAGAAAGCGAGACAGATGTGTTCGAGGTATGTTACTTTGCCGGTTCCCGTGTTTATTAATTCATCATTTCCTACTCGTCTTTCAAATCCCACACGTGCTCGTTGCCGGAATTCGACTGGCTGCGAAGGATAAAAGCCGATACATATATCCGCAGATCACCACGACTTACCCCACCTTCAACTTCCAGATATCGAAATCTGACCCAGTCAACGCCAGTGTTGGTTGAGGTCGACGGAAGTGAACTTTCTCCGTGCAAACTATTATTAAGAAATAGTAGCATCAGGGTCCTCGCGTACGCATATATTCGACCAATAATTTGCACCATGTGCAAGATGATCGAAGAATTAGGAAGGCAGAAAGTTCTATTTTCTGAAATATCTGCAAGTTCAGGGTCGGGGCAATATCCATCTGCATTCTCCTGTACAACTTCAATATCCATGATGTAGCATTGTCCTATCACAGGCTACACGTGCATGTGCTTAGTGCTCTGCTGTCAAATGCAGTCCCACGGCCGGCGGTGGCCGGGAGTGTATATGAAGCAGCAAGAATCTTCGATTCCACGACTTAATATCAACGCCAAATAATATCTTTATTGGTATCAAAATGTTCGGTCTCGAGGTGATAACGATTGCAGCCTTATCTGGCGTTGCTCTGGCTGCTCCCCAGAGTATTCAGTATCATGAGACTTCTGACCATTCGTGGAAAAGTCGAATCAAGAATGTCGTCGTTCTCGTCGAAGAGAATAGATCGTTTGATACCTTCGCGGGTGGGCTTAGCTACAACTCAGCTATTGACGGATTATTGCACCACAATTATTGCAATTCTATGTAAGATTACCCAAAAGCTTACAATTATTGTTGGACTTCAATTGATAGACAGAAAGGAATGCGTCAAATCCTGGGCAAAAGGCCGATGTGTGTGCTGGGCCTCGTGCCAATGATGTTGCAGCAGACGATCCAAACCACAGTATAAGTGGTGTTAACATGCAACGTATGGTTCTCCTTTATTTCTATCGCTACTCCAGCCTTCCCGATAGTCCGGACCGCAGTCCAGTAATCAAAAGTTTTTATCATCTGAACCAAATCAAATGATTCAAATAGTTTGAGTTGCTGAATTCGGTTGGATGATGTATTGCTTTCAAAAATGAAAGCTTGCCTCCAATCTGCTGGTCCGGACTATCAGACAGCTTGTACCGTTCGCTAACATATATAAGTGTTCACAACATATCATCCATCTGCATCACAATCCGAGAGCATGCGTGGTTTTGTGACAGAACAATCCATCACCTACAGCACCCTGAATAAGACCCGTGCCGCTGAAGCCATCAACTACTACACCCCTGATCAAGTCAAGGTCTTCAACACAATGGCCGAAAACTTCGTTCTTTTCGACCGCTGGTTCGCTGCTGTCCCGGGCCCTACCAATCCCAATCGTGCCTACATCACTAGTGGAACATCGCATGGACACGGCAAAAATGATGACGCTTTCAACGTTTATGGTATTCCCGTCAAATCCATCTTCGAACAACTTTCCGAGAACGACATCACCTGGATGAACTACCAGAACTCCACCCTCGGTCCCGGTCTCGGTTTTAACCCAGATGCTGCATTCTACAACTGGACCCTCAGCTCTGGAGCATATAAAACTAATATTGCCCCTTTGACAAAATTCTACGAGGATGCGGCTGCAGGCACACTGCCCCAATTCACATATATCAACCCAGAGTGCTGTTCTTATCAGTCATACCACCCCCCATCACCTATCAGCTCCGGCGAAAGCTTCATCAAAGGAATTTATGAAGCTATCCGATCATCCCCACAATGGAACGAAACCCTCTTTATCCTCACGTTTGACGAGCACGGCGGTTTCGGTGACCATGTTCCTCCCCCCACAAACGTACCGGCTGGAGATGATCTTACATATACTGAAAAAGCACCTGATGGAAAGAACATGACGTTTGATTTCAAACGATTGGGTGTACGCGTTCCAACGCTTTTAATCAGTCCGTGGGTTGGCAAGGGAGTGGTGGAGAAGAAGGGAAAGAACAAGGGAGGCGAGTACACGCATACGAGTATTATTGGGTTCTTGGATGAGCTTTGGGGATTGGATCCATTGACTCCAAGAGTTAGCTGGAGTAGTACCTTTGAGGGGTTGATTACAAATAAGTTGAGGACGGATACACCAGTCACTTTACCGGATCCTTTGGCTTAGACTTGAGAAACAATATTTTGGAGGGCTATCAGATGAATTTTATCTTGAATCTTTTGAAGAATCCCCGGGGCACACTCACTGAGGTACCAAATCCATTCTTTCATAACCATATCTTTCAATCATTCGAAGTCCCAATATATAGAATTATTTGAGCATTGGCTAGGTCACTGAAATAGATTTCAGATGGACCGCTGAAATATATTCTCTTTATATCTCGTTCAAGTTTGTACATAGAGACCAAATAGAAAAAGGAAATTTCCTTCGCTGTATTTGAATATAACCAGGGAAAGAGATAAAAAATTTGTGCCCTTCGTTTCATTGTACTCTCCAGTCGCAGACAGAGCTTTGTGCATGTTGCCAGGTTGTTCCATTCTTCGAATAACATCGTTTTCGCTTATATGTTCCTCAAGCTGCACTGGTCTGAAAACAGCTTCTTACTTGTCGGCAGATGGGTATCGGAATACGGAGATATCATAGAATTGATAGACCCAGAGTGTGTCGATGAATAGACTATAGAATGCCACGCTGAGGTGTTGAGTCGAGGGGTTCGCGATTGTGTATAATTGTTAGCTTGAATAATACCCTAAAATGAATTCAAAGAAGACTGATGAGTATGTGTGAAATCTTGCCGGGTGCTTTGGGCTTTCAGGCTCAACATCATTTGACGAGCGAAGAGGTTTGGATCGAATGTGCAATGTACCCGTCATTGTGATACTTCGATGTCTGTGCCTCTTGTGATGTACTTGGGTTGCTAATTGTACTCGTCTTGCTCTATTTTGTGTGCAACAAACCTCGCATTAGCGTCCTGAAGCCTGTCTGTGTTGCAATCATTGATCGATCATTGAGAGGCGTCGGCTTGATGCTCAGGTATGTATAGTACTGATGGTTGAGCGAGCAATGCCAAAGAGATATGATCATCTGTATCATGTTGTTCGAGGATATATATTTGGTTCTTGTAGAGCCGTCGGATCTTGTCTCACAGCCACAACTTGAAATGAACAAGGTCTTCATGACGACGCTGTCTCGTTATATCTGGAACAGCATGCGTGTTATACAGAACTAACCAATTAGTGAAGGTACTGACGACGTATCTCTCGAGTCTTCACAGATCAATTGTCCGAGAGCACAAAAGATAAGGAGAGTGCTGTGACCCATCGTACTGCGGATTTGAGTAGGATATGATGATGATGATGATGACGTGCATATAATCAATTCTGTGAGGTGTTTTTCGACCTAATGTTCGCCGTGCATTTTGTTGAGCAAGGATTGAAAGATAGAGGCTGAACTAAATCCGGGGATCTTGGAAATCCGTCTTAGAGGTTCTTGTTTCTTGGTGTCGAATTTGTCGATGTTGTGATTCCAATGGGCATATTACAATACGAGAATGCCGAGAATAGCTAGATAATTACCCGTGGTACCTTCCTAGATAGATCTTTTATTGTTGATGCTTGCAGGATTAGATTCCAAGTAGCAACAGTGTAGACATTTATTAGCTTATCTAATCCTTGATTAGCCTCCACCAGTGCTCCTACGACTGTGCGTATTCAAGGCACGTTACTCCGTACCTAAACGCTAAAAAAAACTTTGTATTATATGACAAAGGAGTATATCAGTGCGCACTTTTCGACATCAATCAATTTTCTTTTTATTTTCTTTAATTTTCAGTAGCAAACTGGCAAAGAGATAAAGTTTGATCATCTGGATAAAGTCTCTTCATTCACCCAGTAACGCACAGATGTAGTGACATCTTCATAGTCGATACCTCGTGGCTTTTAGATGCTAACCCCTCTATCTTAAGCCACTACCAGCCGTATCTCTCCTCCTCTCCTTGCATAGTACGATACGGATCTACTTCGATTTTCAATTTCATAGAATCGTCGAAATCCATTCTATTTTTATATCGCTATTAGCAAGTAGTTTTGCCAACTAGCACTATCATTATTTCTCCGGTTAAAATGTACTGAATCCCCAAGACTAATTGCGAATGTTACCCCTCTTAACACCACCGTATAAACTCAATTACTCCGCAACACACTAATGCAAACGGTAATTCTACCAATTATACTCGTGTTGTTGAGGCGATCATTCCATAATAGGGAAAGTATATTTTGGGGCAATCGAGCTTATACGGGACTTCACGTACTTTCCAACCAGCTTTTTGTCCTGCCCAGGCTTGTCCTGCCATTCTTTTATCTTATAGCACACAAGACCCGAAAATCATGCATATCTTTCCGAGCATCTTTATTCTGTATTGGTTGTATTCACATGGAGAAAAGTCTCCTCTTCCTCTAGCTTTGTACAGCTATTCCCACAAAATATGCATATTCACCACTTGGGATCGAGAGAGGGTTCAATGGTTGTCTACCCCGCCAATCACCAATCACCACCAGATATTTAGACTAGTGATGTATTGTGCCTCATTGATCCAGCGATTCGGAAGGTAACCTAGGTACACTTGGGTCAAATTTAACCACTTCTACATTGTCAATCGTCAAACTTTGTATCAAGTGATTCAATAACCAACATGGTCAATATTCCATTGGGTAATGGGCAGCGCTACTCTTCTGCCTATCCCAATAAGGTCTTGGAAATAATAGCCCCGCGCCGTCTCTGACCGGTAGCTTCCCTCAGGTGTCTAAGTATCTATATACTAGTAGCTGGTAGTCATTCAGAATCCTACATAAACAACAAAATCCTGCCATTCATACCACAATTGTTACATCCTATTTATTCAGATCATCTGTAGAATCCTCATTCGTTTTTGGATTAGTCCTTTTTCACCAAACGCACTCGCTCTTACATCAAACTCAATATGAAGACCACATTCGTTGTTGTTGCTGGTTTGGCATCTGCCGCATATGCTCAGGTCACAGCTCTCATCACCCCAACCGCATCTGCCCCTGATGGATGTGCCACTAGCTATTCTGGAGCTTTTCAAATCTCTACTGTAAATGTCAGCAGTGTAGCTAAGCGTCAACAAAAGGTGAATATATTTCTATTTCTTTCAATCTACTTAGATGTGATCTAGCTAACCCATCTATAGCGTGCCGACTGTTCATCATCCCTTGCCGTCACACTCAACGATGGTATTCTCAAGGACCAGCAGGACCGAACAGGATACATTGCGTCAAACACTCAGTTCCAATTCGATGGCCCACCACAAACTGGAGCTATCTATACCGGTGGCTGGTCTGTTTGTTCAAACGGCTCTCTCACTCTTGGAGGTTCCGCTGTTTTCTACCAGTACGTAAACAGTTCACAAGTCTTAGAATTGTTTCATCCCTGGGTTTATGCCCGGTTCTCAAGCCTCATTTCCCCCCTTCCTTAAACAAATCCTTCTTTCCTGGCATGTAGCCTTCATCCTTCAATTTTCTTTCAAATATTTCTCTGATAGACAATACTGACTTTCCGATTCTCAACAGATGCCTCTCAGGTACATTCAATAATTTGTACACGGAATCGCAAGGCGAACAATGCTCCCAAATTTTGATCCAAACATCTGCATGCAGCTCAGCTGCTGGATCTGGCGTCGGCGGACAATCGACTGATGGCCAAGCAACTGCCACTGCCATCGCTTCTCTATCATCTGCAGCGGTTTCTCAAATCTCAGATGGGCAACCACAAGGTGCAACTTCGGTCGCTACAATTTCTCAAATTGGTGACGGACAAGTTCAAGCCCCTACATCTGCTGGCGGTGCCCCAATCACTCAGATCAGTGATGGCCAGGTTCAAGGTGCTACCTCCGTTGCACCATCTCCAACCGGTGCTCCTGTCAGTCAGATTCCAGATGGACAAATTCAAGGTGCAACATCCACGGCTGCAATTCCTTCAGCGGAGATCTCTCAGATTCCCGATGGTCAAATCCAGGCTCCCACTAGCGCTGCTGCTCCTTCGGCCATCGTTTCCCAGATCCCCGATGGTCAGATTCAAGCTCCTACTAGTGCTGAAGTTCCTTCCGCCGTCGTGTCCCAGATTCCCGATGGTCAGATCCAGGCTGCTGCTCCTTCTGCCATCATCTCTCAGATTCCAGATGGTCAAATCCAGGCTCCTACTAGCGCCGAAGTTCCTGCTGCCGTCATCTCTCAGATTCCAGATGGTCAAATCCAGGCTCCCACTAGCGCTGCCGCTTCTTCTGCCGTCATCTCCCAGATTCCCGAAGCTCCCACTAGTGTTGAAGTTCCTCCGGCCATCATCTCCCAGATTCCTGAAGCTCCCACTAGTGCCGAAGTTCCTTCGGCTGTCGTGTCCCAGATTCCAGATGGTCAAATCCAGGCCCCCACCAGCGCCGCCACACTCGAAACGAGCACTTCTCTTTCCGGTGCAGTCGTCTCTCAAATCAGTGACGGCCAGATTCAGGCTCCCACTGCCACCCCAACGGATGATACCTATTCCAGCACAACATCCGCCCCCGCTGATTTTACTGGCGCCGCCAACGCTTACCAGGTCAGTGGCTCTTTGGCTGCGGCTGCCATTGGTCTCTTTGCTGCTCTTTTGTAGAGTTCCTCTGGCACATCATATGACGAGACAATTTCTATTCTTGATAATACATTTTATGGTCACGACGGATTTAATAAGGGATTTTTACTGGAGATATCGGAATGGAAATAAAACACCCCTCACTGCATTTTTGGGTCGACAGATCCCATTGCATACGACAGATATGAACGGGCACAGGACGCGGCAATAGGGGCATGATTATCACATCACAAAGTATCAATTTACAAAACGAAATAATGGGTTCATACTAATGATTGAAAGGATTCGATATTGAAAATGTTTGATTATAAAATGGTTTAAGGAATGGATAATTAATAACACAAACGTCTTACCTCATTCTTTGGGTCCTTGGTGAATGATCTGATGTGCTTCTCCAATCTACTATATCTCTATGTGACTTCGTCCTCGACTAGCAATAGATTTATCAAACACCAAAATATGTACAACACTCATTCAAGTCACCACCAAGCCAATACTCAACCCCATTCATCCACTGCCAAGGCCCGCAACCATCAATTAGCCTATCCAGCTAGTCAGCCCGTTTTACACGCGTCATAACTGATGTCTTGATTAATTGCAACTAAGCAACCAACTAACCTACTAACGACCCCGCGCTAGGTTCCCGCCAAATATGCACCCCGCTGCCAAGACTTCTGCCTCGAGATTCGTCTTGCGCCAAACATACAGCATATCTCGCCGAGTCGGCACTAGAGCTAGAGCTAGAGCTAGAAGTGGGAATAGAAGAAGTCTGGGAATAAAGTTGCTGGGAATGATATTCCGTCCAGCCTTTTGATGTTTTCGTATCTCCAATTTTTAGAGATAAGAGTCTCGGGGTATGAAAATATCAAAGTGGAGGGTTTTGCAAGGCCGGGATTTCAAGGCTCAATGCAATTGTTTATGCTAATATGTATGTGCCATGGTGTTGATAAGAATCCCCTCGTTTATTTCCCTGGGTAAGGTTGCGAATTTTTCGATAACCTAAGGGCTCGTTTGATTGCAAAATCCGCGCTGAATCCACTGAAATAATCTGTTTTTTGTGTTACCATGGATTTCGTAATGGCAGTAATCCGTTTTAAAAAGAGTGGATTATTAATCTATAGTTTTATGATTTGTATATCAAATCCATTAAATAATTTATCAAAATAAAAGGAAGTGGAGTATGTATATAGCACATACACAAATTAAATAGAGTAATTCGAATTTTCAATATACTGCCACTATTTGAATAACTAAATAAGCAAATGTGGGGATAGCTTCATTTAAATTTACATATAATTATAAACTTTAATTCAAAATAAACCTATAGCTTTAAGCTTTATCCACTATAACTTCAGGTTTTATCCACTAAAGCTTTAGACTTTAAAGCCTATAAAAGCCTATAAAAAGAGTGGATTATTTCAACGGATTTAGTGAGGCCTATTTTTTCTAATTCTTGTTTTCAATCTACACTTTTTATTTTCCTATACAAATTTATGAAAAATACGAATTAAAACATAAATCAAATTTAAGGTTTTCAAAGGTCTATAAAATAATTTGTTGATTTATAAAAGATTATGCAAAATCCGCGTTTTTGTATTCAAACATGAATTCAAAATCCGTTTTTAAAAAGAGCGAAATATTCAATGGATTCAGCGCGGATTTGTACATCCAAACTAGCCCTAACACTAGTTGTTTTCGTTGCCGAAACCATTATCTAGTTTGGTTGTCCTAAATACCGGTACCGCTCAACAGTTTTTAGAGCTGGTTTGGATCTTGGCAGGTACGGAGTTGAAAGTTTATTTGCTTCCTGACGATAGAAGTGTGATGACTGAGTCACGTCTAGGGGTACCTTGATGGGCTCGATGATAAATACGAATCAAATTTTTTGTTATGAGCATGCATGCCTTGATTTTGACTATGTTGTCTGGGCGTACCTCATCTTCTCCTGCGACTTTATGTTGTATAGACATGTGAAATGAGCTCATGGTGCAAGTATTATTTAAATATGTATACATCACTGCACTATTATCAACTTCCATCTCGCACCAGACATAGTCTTCATGAAAAACTTACGCTAAGACGATATTCTCGAAATCTTGCAACTCTGCCGATGGAAAATTTGTAAAATCGACTCTAGCAGGTTTATATAACAAATTTGAAACTTTCACTTGAAATTCTCTGCTGAATGGAGAGGGGAAGAAGTCTGATGAGATTCGGCCCACATCATGTTTCTTTCAGCCAGGTGAACGAATATTCATGAAAGTTTTCAAGCAAGCCCGAAAACAACCATCAGGGAGTATGATACCGGAGGGGTACAAAAAGCTGATTTGAAGTCATATTATGTAGACGCCGTTACTGGATCGATGTTAAGAACCTTGATGGTGAGGGTGTTGAAGTATTGGAATCAAAATATGGAGACATTGAATACTCTTGAGATTGTGTTTCTTTATGACTCTGAAACAGAGCTACATCGAAACTATGAGAGATAGCGGTATGAATATACCGAAGCATAAAATGGGATCCCGCTTTCTTCATTGTTTTCGAAACTCGTGTAGGAGCTGAAGCTGATTGTTTCCAAAAGGTAGCGCCGGCTCTGGATGAATAATCATATAAATAAGTTTATTAGGGCACGGATCTGATGCTCGAGCATTTGACACTATCACTTCATATTCTCCAAGAATCGACCATGAAATCTGGAATTGTATTTTGATTTATCACCTCTTATCATTGTCTGATTCAAAAGGGAGAAATTGGAAGCTTTGAGTTTCCAGAGATATTCTGTACAACGCAAGTTGAGCGAGTTGTCGGGAACATTATTATTATCCCAATTCATATTAAAATTCCAATTCATATCATTATCTCAATTCATTTTTTGTCCTAATTTATATTTTTGTTCCAATCAGTATCAGTATCCTAACTTATATCATGCAATCAGTTTCATACTTTCATACTACCATATAACTCACCATAAACCATATGGTTTAGGCTAGTGCAAAAAAACATCTCAATTTTCCATAAAATCCTCGGCACGATGATTTTATTGTTAGACCTCCATAATCTTCCACCGACTTAACTTCTTGCTGTTTCGTGTTTTTCTGCTTCATTTCATACTTTTACAAAATTTGATCTTGTCCCAGTGCATGAGCCTTTGCGGCCCCACTTGCCCCGCTCCAATCTGCAAATTTTGCTCTTTTTTTTCTATTTTCTCGAAAAGCAATTGAGTATCAAAACGATATGCGAAACTTCAATAACTGAAAATAATATGTTCATTGAACCGATGAATATTTCTTTGTTATGAGTTTTGATGTGTTGATAGGATAGATAAAGGAGGTAAGCATTAGCCGAGGAGATTAACTATATACCACACGCTCTCTTTTCTCCAATCAAGAACATCTTGTGTCTTTCATGGTCATTTTGAGATAATCTCAAAGCTGACAGATCTTTCTATAAGATTTATATAAAGACAAGTAAAGTAGTAGAGTAGGAGATGATCATGGATTTGCTCCTCTTACCTCTCTAGTAATATGTAGTCACTTTTGAACGTTATGTCTTAGATGCTCGTACTTCAGATGAGGTCAAATCTTTTGAAAAGATTAGCTAAACTAACAGGGTTCTGTACCACTATTCGAATAAAACAAAACGATAAACGTCGCCTAATGCAAAGATCCCTTCGTTATCCCCTGCTTTAGCCCCCGTTTTAGCCCCATACATCACGTCCACATGCAAAAAGCAAAAGAGATTTGACCTACGCAGGGATCGAACCTGCAATCTCTTGATGTCGAATTGAAGGACTGAATCCTTTAATCGTAGTCAAGCGCCTTGCCATTGGGCCAGCAGGCCGTGTTATTTGATGGAGGGACCGTCATGGTTCTGTGAATATATACCCAAAAGTTGGATAAAACCCAATTGTTCAGTTGTTGGCTACATCTGGAAAGTGGGAATGGTTCTTTATGACAGCGCTTTCTGTCTTTTAATTCATTTTCATCTGAAATGAAGATATCAAGACGGACCATGATTGATACATGTATTCAATTCTGCGAGAGCAAATTTGAAACCCTGGCGAAATTCAAACCGGTAGACTTCTCTACGAATTCCTTTATACCTGCTTCTAGCACTTTTCTTTCAAGAAAACACTTTGACTGCGAAGCTGTTACCATCAAGAATGTCTACCATCTTCAGTCATCAATAGAATGTATTGGTAGACTAACTACCAACCTTCAATAATTCAGATTCAGCCTACTCTGGCTCGTACTCTACTTATATAAAATGCCACAGCATCAAGTCGATACAAATGTTCAGAAAGTCGAGATCCGTGGAGTATAAGGGGGACTAGGCAAGTAGAATCTTATGCGCGGTAGCTGGTTTTGTTTATTATCTGCCTTTGTGTTACAATGAAGACAGTCTTCACTACAGCCTGGCGTCAAACTCACATTCTCTTGCGAATATAGCTTAACGAGGCTTATGTCGATTAATAATTCGTTTGAAACTCGAAGTTAGAAGCACAAAATCAAACATCAAAGATCGTGAGCAGTTCTCACCACGAATCTGGTAGTTACATTCATATTTCTAGGTATTTGTGTGTCTGAAAAAGTGAAGGTAAGTGTAGGCCTGCATGTTTGGGCTTTACTACGCGTGCTTCTCCTTGTGCTCCTCCATGGAAATTTTTATAGTTTTAGTGAGATCTGGATAACGAAAAAGCTTTTAATACCGCACAAGTTTACTGCTTTGAAGATGATATAGCATTTTGTTTCAAGAGAAGATAAAAATTTGCTCAACGGCTTAGCAAGAAGTGATTGGGACTCGGTGGTTGCGTGTCTATTTCTTTCTTTGTGGATAATCTTCGAGTATATTCTGAATTTTCTAAACCATCTTAAATAACTATGATATCATAACAAAAGACTTATATTAGCACAAACAGTCAGCATGGGGTATTTACAAGAAAATTTCGAGGCCCTTTATCTTTTTGTCAGTCTCAGCACAATACCAGTACTATTGGAGGATGTCAGTGAAGAATGTTCTCTCCTTTAGTAAAAAAATCCATTTCCTGATATCAATAAATCCCCATTGATAAAGCTCAAAGCTCTGAATCTGGGGCTTATGAAACGTTTTTGACCACAAGCAGAAATACTGCTACTCCTTGAAGCTTTTAAACACAGAGTACGGTTATTTGTGTTCTAGTTCCAGATCAATTAGTTTTGAACCCGATCTTCTATCGTACTATCTAGCACAGACTTACATACAAATATGCAGTATGAAAATCATAAGAAACGTACCTTTAGGGTCCTCTTTGATCCAAAGCAAAAGCCGTATCTTGCTTCCTTTTACTTGACTATATATGGGTTACCCATTTCCAGAGCATAAGCAAGTCATTGTACAAGCAGCAAAACTACACGGTAAATCAACCAGAGACTCGAACATACTCACAATAGAACATTAGCCTCGTCTGTGATCAGAGATTACTCGGAGTACGCGATCACCAACATCCAAGATACATCCTACTTTCCCAACATGTCGAACTCTTACGTCCGGCCTCCTCATTATCAGAGACATCATCAGTCCATGCTGTTGAATCTTTGCAGCATACATCCGTCCTTTGAGACGGATAATTTCGACCGCGAGTACCAAAAAGAACTTGCTTCGGTCGTTTCTCAATATCCGTTGACTGGTTTGGATTTTTGTTATTACTGGACTGAGAAGGTCTTGTGGGATAGATTTCAATTATCTAGTGCATATGGAGAGTTTCCTGGTAAATATTATGGTCCTGAGTACATTGTTCAACAAAAAGTTGGACAATTGCCTCCCACTCCAGAATCTGCTGAACCAGCACCTGCGATAACTGCAGATTTCTTTGATAGTATCTTGGAGACTTTAGGGACCCCGAGCCGCTCTGCGAAACCTACTCAGCCAATTAAAAGTCAGGCTCCAGAAATATCTAAAGCTGCCTGCGAAACACCTGTCTCTGGAGCTGGTCAACAACGAGTGGATCTCATGGCAATCCCATTTCAAAAATTCGCTCAAAATCATTTTGAGGGATATCTCAAGCCTCCAAATACACCAGCTTCGTCACAGATACAAGCATCCCGAGATTACCCCAAAGACTTTGTCTATCCCGAAAGCCCATACACTTCAGCACCAGACTCTCAAGGCTTCACCAATGCCTCAGTCATTCCCGGAGGCCTAGGCGCTTCGCAGACTCCAAATGAATTTTCGGTGCCAACCACCAGACTCGAACCTCCAGCTCCAACCCCTTCATCGCTCTTAGCTGCTCGACTTGCTTCACCTGGTTTCCCTTCTAACGCCACACCTGCCGCATCATCCTCTTCATTGACACCTCTTCATCCTCTCCTACTTCCAGATTCAGTTGTCAAAGATCCTGACACTGGTGAACTAATCACAATAAAGATGTTTGAGCGTCGGTGTCTTGGTCGTGGTGCTGAGATTGCCATCAGACAGGCACAATCTGCTGTCAAGGCGACAACAAATCGTATGACCAAGCCTATAGCCCGTTTGTTGTTGGAGGATTCGCTTACTACTGCATTGGCCAATATAATCCAAGAACATACACAATAGTAAGTGCGATATTTGGGTCTACGGTCATCACAATTTGCAAGTTCATTGCTCTTGCTCATACAGGTAAAATTTTCTTGGTAACTCACTCAATCATCAAATCAATTCTGTTTACTTTGGTCCCTCTGACGGTGTGATATAAGATGTGCATGATACGGTAGAAAGTGACATAAGATAAGAACTTCCTTGTGAACAGAGCAATCACTCCACCGAGGTCTTTAAAGCTTGTAGCAAATCTAAATTTAACTCGATAGTTTCAGTCTATTTAACATGCCGCTTCGTATCTCACGAGAAAGTTCGGCAAGCGCTAGCTATGTGGATGGATGTCCCATCTGCAACAGCCACAGATTCAAAGATCTGTATATCCCTATCGGATTGGAGCAGATCAGGAAATTCGGTCTGGAATCCAGGACAACTCAGAAGACGAAGGAAGATCTAGTCTCCTAAATTGTAAGTCTCCTCATGTCAGAATACATTGTTCTGTCGTTTAAGCTGTAACGAATCATAATAATGAATCTACTATTGGTGCTACTCACAGAAATTTCATTGTTGTCCCATTATACTTGCTAAATGGTCTCTTTTTAACCTGTGAATGATTTACGCTTTGGCATTTTGAGGGATAGAAATATAAAGAAACTAGATTTCGAGATCTTCTAGAATAGAGCGAACATTATTAGTGTTCACTTTAATCAAAGTATAGTGAGCTTATATGACTGGTTAATAGTACTAATAACTAAGTATATAAAAAAAATCAAAATCGAAAATCGAAAAAATTAATAATTAAAATACGTGATATTTTAGATATTTTAGATATTTTTAATGCTTTAATATTGTTAGTGTTTTAAATGTTTGAAATGTTTGAAAAATTTGAAATGTTTAGAATATTTGAAATCTTTGAATCTTTTTGGTTTTTTTAGATTTTTTAGATTTTTTAGATTTTTTAGATTTTTTAGATTTTTTAGATTTTTTAAATTCTTTAAATTCTTTAAATTCTTTGAAATCTTTGAAATCTTTGAAATCTTTGAAATCTTTGAAATCTTTGAAATCTGTCGTAGGTCGTAGGCTAGTATATTAGTATTCGATATAAGTAGTGTTGTTTTTTAATAAATATTAATTAAATCACTTAATAATATTATTATTTAAGAGAACTAATTATAATAATAAAAATCCAATATTATAAGGAAAAATTCATATATTCTTTATATTCTTTATAAGGAAGAATACTATTATAATATTGAATAAAGAAATTCTTTATTAAAAAGAAATTCTTTATTAGTTCTTTATTCGAAATAACAATTCATTATTTTGAAAAATTTGAAATATCACGTGGAAGCTAGTCCCAATGGGGAATGACAGACGCAATAATAATTTTTCTTTATTATAATATTGATTTGAAATTGTCGTAGGTCGTAGGCTAATATATTAGTATTCGATATACGTAGAATATAAGAAGAAATCGACTAATATTAGTCTATTTTGGGAAGCTGGCTCAGGTTAACGACTAAAAAGCAATGAAAACACGTGATATTTATGAATTTGAGTATAATATTGATAATTCTTATTCTATATTCAAGGGGAAAAGGCCTTATTTTATGCTTTTTCCTATTAATCTAGCCTTTTCGCTTTTATTAATCTCTTGTAGATCTCTTTCTAATCCAGCCATTCCTTCGGAATAAAGCTTTTATTTGTATTCTTTATTTTATAGTCTATTTTCGGATTTATAGTTGTTTTTATATATATATGACCGTTTTCGTATATATGGCCATTTTTGTATATATGGCTGTTTGCTTTTCGAAAGCTTATAAGCAACGATCATATGATTTGATCATATGATTCACTACTGGTGGATTATATGAATATAGAAATATTATATATATATTCAAAAAGATATATTTATT